>JAGKQL010005939.1:0-10239 GCA_018398635.1 Cyprinodon brontotheroides
AGTTCACCATTTTTCACCAACATTATATTCCTGTTTCTTACCAGTTGTGTTTCATTCCTGTTGTGGAGTTTCTTCTTTTATGACACTTTGCTTTCAGTTTTCCAGGTTTCTAATATGTCTGAACTGGTTCCAAACACTAGAACCATCTATCACAGAACAACAATGTCCAATAATGAACCTGTCAATGCTCTTTTTGGAATTATTTTTCCTCTTCAATGAAATAACATTGTTCAAATGTTTGTTTGGCATCTGTGAGCTCCTCATTGACGATCCCATATCACTTCCATGGAATTCAACAGTTAAAAACTAAGTTCCCTCCAACCGTCTGACTCCTCACCTCTGCCTGACAGGAAGGATCGCTGTCTGTTATAAAACATAGAGGCCAAACACACACCTACACAAACAACACACTCACATGACCTTTAAATGAGATCATAATCTGCACCAGGGCATCTGTCGGCTCAGTTAGGGCTTCGCTTTACAGGGTAGAACATTTTTAGGTAGCTACAATTGGTGACTAAGGTTAATTTGCTCCTGTGCTTTCATAGCATGTTGCTGCTGTCTCTGAACAAAGCAGGATTTTTCTTCAGTGGAGGTGGAATACAGCATGCCACTGAACTACAGAAGAAGGAGACTCAATTAGCTCGAGTTTCTCTGAACAGCCCTTACAACCACATGTGTTTTTTTCTTCACTTGTTGCCCTTAACCCTTTATAGGACAAGTCAGCATTATTAATCACTTGCATATAGCGTTGCCAACCGTCCCTTGATAAACGGAATCGTTCTGTATTTTGAAATAGAAGTACCTGCCCCGTATTCAGTGGAAAAGGAACGCGCTTTGTCCCGTATCACTGTTGGAGTAAAACAATAGTCGGTAAAGAGTTAATGGAATATGAAGAACAAATGCACGCTAGATACAAAATTTACAGTAAACTTGTTCCGTCCCTGTCCTGCATTGGAACCAATGATCTTACTACATATATGTAACGATCCAGAATACTCTCATTGGTCGAGCCAAGTGTTGCTGACGGAGAAGATAGCGGGAGACAACGGAGCAGCATGGGGAACGAATTTAAATGCTGACGCTGCTTTTAGGGGCGGTGCACCTTTGCATAGCGAAAAAGGATGCAGAAATATAGGGAGGAATGGGAAAAAACAAACACCTGGGTGGAAAAAGTCTGTGATAATGAATATGAAGCACACTGCAAATATGCATCCAATTCAATGCAGCTTTGAGTCAAATACTCAAAAATCATTTCACACACTAGGGGCTAAAAAATCACCACCCAGGAGGGGGTAAAGGCAGCGTGACCAAACAATGTTTCTTTCACTCTCAGAGTGTTTTTTCATGAATTTCTTCTAGAAGCACTTTTGTTAGTTGGCTTTCTTGTTATTAATTTGACATACATTTTTGCCATCAAAATATCCCAATTTTTTCAATGTTACAAAGGTAATAAGTTCTTATCCTGGATTCAAATAACACTATTGGCTTCAAATTTAAATTTTCCAAGAATTTTACTTTAATCAGATAAATGTTGAGGTTAGATTCCATCTTCTTACCCCTTCAAACTCAAACACCCTCCTTCTGATCGAAACACGAGTTCTGAGCGGCGTAAACATTGTTCTCACCGCCTGACTGAGCAGATGAGTCATAACCTCCTTTCAGACCAAACTTTCAATCTGTGATTTACATGTCCTGCATGTCTCACTGATCGGCGGATCAACCCTCTGATCCGCCTCAGGAGTTGGTCACAGACCTTTCACCGTCACAGATGATGGTGAAAGATGAAGACCTGTGTAATGAGCGGGACGTGGTGTTACCATACAAACCAAAGAGATAAGCTTAAGATGTTGAGGCGCACTAATGATGGTGCAAATAATTACATGCTGAAGATGACATACAAAAACTATTTCAGAAGGTGTAGATATTATTGGGTAGATATACTGCTATCATATCAGCTTTTGGTTCCAGCGGCATGTTGTGTTATCTGATAACAAGTGTCGTCTGTAAAGGGGTGGTTAGAAAATGCAGATTGGGTTTAAAAATAAAACTGCTTATTCAGAGGAATTTATGTTGTTAACCACAGGGCTCTGTACTGGGGCTCTTTTCTTTGTGGCCGGTATATATTCCCCTTCAAAAGCCTAAAGTCTCTTCTCACTGACACGTGATTTATCAATGACATTAAGTCCACCAAATTCAGCAAATTTTCCAATTTTTTTAGTTAAGTCCAGGTACGGCTAAGAGGGAATTTATTAAAGCTAAGCTAAGCTAAGCTTTGGACTAAATGATCAACTGCTTGGTCATGTTTCCCGTCCCACTGCCGTCCCTTTGTGTTTAATGGTTGATCCCCTGTTTAACTTGATAAACATATCAGTGTGGTCTTTAAAGGAGGCCTTTTTTCCCAAACCCTTTGCGAAGATTGAACCTTATCTTCCTTGGGCTAACTTTGAAAATTAGATCTGGATTACTGTAGTCCTCCAGCGTGTTTAAGATGCTGAGGCACCATACTGACCAAGACTACAGCCTCTTTCCCACTGAAAATGGCGGGTTAATGCATGAATTCCAAACATGGTTGACCCGCTAACAATCAACCCGCTAAAAATCAGCATTTGCCTCCCTTCCCACTGGCTATAAAATAGCTGGTCTAACCCCTCGCTCGCAGCTGCTTGGCCTCTGTTCCCCGCTGCTGCAGGCCTGGTAATGCCATCACACTGGGTTAGCATTAATGATGTCATCAGTGCAACAGAAATCAGGAAAGTAAACAATGGAGAGCAGCATGGAAGGAAGCCAGGCTGTAGTCAGTGTGTTTTATTGTTTCTCTCTATCATCTGTCTGTATCTCTCTCACCAGAGCTGCTCCATGTTTATCGAATGTTTCTGCTTGTTATATCAGAAGCGACTGGCACGGTGTGTTGACATCCATACGTTACATTCAGTGGCATCACTTAATTATTGGGTCAACCTGGTTCTGGTGTTTCCACAGCATGTAGATCAGAGCCGAGGTGATTTTTACGCAGGTCACTAGCCGAGTCGTTTGACCCAGGTAGACACAGACCAGTGGGCTGTTCCCACTGCCACTACAAGCAGATTGTTCCTGGGTTTAAACTGTGTTTTTAGCCTGAAGGAAAGGCGTAAAAGAGGCGGGAATCTTGCATGCCTGTTCTTTGCACCATTTCCTGGCTTTCTTTTGAATTTGGGGTAAATTTAAGATGTTATTGATTGTTTTTTTGGCCCCATTTTATAAAGAGCTGTTGCAGTGCTACACTAAACCTAGAGCCCTGAGGTCAGCAGAACACATACTGCCGGCTGAGCCTAAAGCCAGACTAAGGTCCAGAGGCCATAGAGCCTTCTCTATCAGCACCCAGACTGTGGAAAAGTCTTTTATTTTCTATCAAGTCCTCTCAGTCCTTACATCAGAAATCCAGACCGAAAGGTTTCCTTTGGCCTTCAACACTGGCTGAAGTTACTAATGATTTACTTTATTGATCCTGGAATTGATATAGTAACCAACTAAGGTTGGTTTCTATATATGTTTGCATTTTAATCTGCAAACTGAGGTTTTAATAAAGAAGAAGCAACTCTTTATATTTGTCTTTCGCTAATTACCACAGAACCACAAACACTAAACGATGTTCTTACTGACACATTAGAAACGTACTAAGGAATATAAATAATAAAGATATATTAAAGAGGAACAGTTTAAATACATTTTGTAGAATAAGACTCAGAAATACATCATGCTGTCTACAAGTAGATCTGTAAGAAAAATATTTATAACCTTAAATTGCAGTTAAGCTTCTAACGGGCCTGGAGAGCATAGTTTCATTCATCTGTAGACTGATGTGTTTATTGACACTTTAAATAATGACACAAAAACTAACGTCCAGCTTGAGAAGAAAAAAATCACAAATGTTTAAAGATTACAAAATGTCAGAATCAGTAACCGGGTAATTGTTGAAGAGCAACCTTAACATTCATTGAATTTTGAAGAAAAAAATCCCAAATGCATTTTTACCCTAATAAAGACAAGTTTTTATCCTGAGCTATCTCTATAGTTATGCTGCTATAGGCTTAGACTGCTGGAGGACATAGGGACCCCTATTTCATCATTCTGCTTCATTCTATCTCTATTCTCTCTCTCTGCAGAATCTGTTAGTTCAATCTCTAACGTTCTGCTCTCTCTGCTTTTTCTCATAGTAGCTTCATCTGGTCTGTTCCTGTTTGGCTGTGACTCCATCCTGGAGAGAAATATCAGCTGTACTGCTGCCATCAACACCTTTGTTTCTAGATGTTGGAGATCAGCCTGTTTTTCAGTGTAGTCCTGTTTCTCTGACTGTGACTAACTGGATGTGCTCTCTTCATCCTCTGACATGGGAGCTGGCTCGGAGCTCGTCTGCCTGGCTGTGTGTTTCCTGGACGGGGCCACCTGTGGAGCTGGTTGACAGTTGCCTTTTGTATCTATGCTTCTTTTTCTATGTCTGCTTCTGTCTCCTTGAACCCCAGTGGTTGCACAGATGGCCGCCACACTGAGACTGGTTCTGCTGGAGGTTTCTGCCTGGTCAAAGTGGAGTTTTTTCTCCACTGTCGCTACAAGCATGCTTAGTGTGAGGGATTGCTGAAGAGTCAATGAGTCGATGCGTAATCAGCTGGTTTTCCTTAAGATAGAAAACTTTGAATCAATCTGACTGATGATCTGGTGAACTGGAAAGTGCTTTGAGATGACATGTTTTGTGAATCGGAGCTATAGAAATTAACTGAATAGAATTGAAATCTGATAGATCAATCTGTTCTAGCAGAAGAGAACTGAATCTAGTGAATTTATCTAAATAGTTTTCCAGTAAAGCGTCGCTAAATGACCTCATGTTCAACTACAGTAGTAAAGAAAGCGCCTTGGGATGCGCTCTTATTTCTAGTCAGCCCTATGAATGGATCCAGCAGAAAAACCTTAAGTGAAGAAGAGCAGATGTAAATAATCTACTAGAACGCGGCAGCAGTGAATCCCACACAGGGAAAGGCAGAGCAGGGATAGGGAGGTAAAACTGTGTTAATGTTCACCTCAGGAATACAGCTTCCAGAGTGTGGGACTCTAAACCTGCTGTTTCTGCTCATCATATACCCTCTGTTCACTGACGATTCAAACCTACATTCAGACACCTGTTCAGACACACATGTCAGAAAATGACTGCGTGGCAAATATCTGCTTAGAAGAGCGCACAGACGGGCGAAAGTTCATCTTTATAGCAGCCTTTTAACATAATAATCAGCTTCTATTTTTCTTCTTTAGTACACTGGAAAAATTATCTAGAAATAAATTAGAATATCTTAAATTAAGTGTATTTATCCTGGATTTGAGTAGATAAAGAAGATGATCTGCCAATGGAATGACTAGCTTTTACTCCTAAAATAAGATAATTAGATAACATGCAATTGAAATAAGACAATGTAATTGATTTTTTTAATTTTAAATGTAAATGTTCTTATTCCATTGGCAAAATTTCTCACTTATCTCCTCAATTCAAGACAAATGGCACTTATTTTAAGAAAAAAGGACTTATCTGGATTTCATTTTTTTTGTGGTGCAATAATAAACAGGATGAGGGAAAATGTTTAAATGATCTCAACACCATGATTCTAAATTATTTTACTGATGCAGGACTATTGTAATGATCTATTTCCTTATGGCGTTTAATAAATGATTGCAGTTAGCATCAGGTGTTTTTAGAAGCCGATGAGGACCAGATTATTTATTGTGACTGAGAAACTCAGCTTTATCTATTAAGTTCTCATTGGCTAAATGCCAGATAGTAACTTTCTGATATTACCCATCTGTGTTTAATATTTGCTACCTGGCTGACCTCATTAAGTTCCAGAAGTGGGGGAAATGACACCTCCTCAGCTCCTCCTTTACATTTCCTTTGAGGATGCGATCAGATTTGATTTCCTCTTCTGTTTCAGGGATTTGGCAATAAAATCAGAGTTCATTCTCATTCGGAGGACAGAGTGCCCAAGCTCTGCTTCCTAGATAACTTATCTATATTGTCACATGCCCTCCTGGTTGGACCCTTAGTGCACCAGTCAGTCCTGCAGCACAGCGCCTATACGCCAAGATCCTTACGTCATGATCCGAATTCACAGTTCTAATGATTTTCTTAAGCTTTTCTTTTCTTCAAATGCAATCCTGTTCGATAAACATTGGTTTTATTAGACCACAGTCAGGTAACCACAAATGAATCACTTTGTACCGCGGTGCTTAATGCAAACTACACTGCAATAATGTACCTCCAATTTGAGTCGGTAAATAAGATGATCTGCCAATGGAATGAGAATATTTACTCTTAAAATAAGATAATTAGATAAGATGCACTTGAATTAAGACAATGCAATTGTTTTTTCCTTATTTCAAATGTAATTTGTCTCGTTCCTTTGGCAAATTGTCTCACTTACCGCCTAAATTCAATAAAAAATGTACTTATTTTAAGAAAGAAATTACTTATTTTAGATGTCAGTTTTTGCAGTGTATAATTGGCTTATTGTGTTGCTTTAGAGCAGGGGTTTGCAACCTTTCATATCAAAAGAGCCATTTTACCCCCATCCAGCTAATTAAAGATTTTTTAATAAAATAAACAACCTATTATTTTTGTTGAAAATCTGCCATGAGAAATCTGTTGCCATTTTAAATAACCAAGAAAGTATTTGGGTTCTTTTAAAATAAGGAAAAAACGATTCATATAACTGAAGCATGGATTTCTATAGGGTATTATTTGATGTAAAAAATATATAATAATAATAATAACACCTAGTTTCAAACTAATTAAAGGAAAAATTGCTCTGAAAACATATTTCTGGTGCTTTTCAAATTTTTAAAATACCCACAAAAGCGTCTAAGACTGGTACGTTCTTATAGTACATTATCTTTATGTAATTTTTAAACACTATTTAGGGCCATTGTAGAGGGTCCAAAGAGCCACATGCGGCTGGAAAATGGGTTTAATGAAATACCAACTTTTCCTCTGATTATTTCCCCATGAGTTCACATAAGGAAGTATTATCATAATGCTAGATTAGATAACCTAACTACACTGGAAAAATAATCTAGAAAAAAGTAAAGATTTCTTAAATTGAGTGTATTTACCCTTAATTTAAGTAGGTAAATTAGATAGTTGTTGCTGTAGTCCACAGTGTGCAACACACATCACCACTAGTAGAGTCCAGTAAAAATGTCTTAAATTAAGTGTATTTACCCTTAATTTGAGTAGGAAATGGAAGGAGTATTTTTACTCTTAAAATAATATAATTAGATATTACGCACTTGAAATAAGACAATGCAATCATTTCTTTCTTATTTTAAGTGTAAATTGTCTTACTCCATTGGCAAAGTGTCTCTTTTACCTCCTCAATCAAAGAACAAATGCACTTGTTTTAAGAAAAATTGGCTTATTTAGATTTGGATATTTTCCAGTGTAGATAGAGTTAATCATCGTTATTTACCTTAAAACAAGCAGAGTTTATTCTGATTTAATGTCAGAAAGCGAGAAATGTAAAATAATAGTTAAAAATCAATATATGTTCTATAAAAAGGCTAAATGTGTTTAGCTGGAATATAAATTGACTCTGTAGGTCATGGATTATTCAGTAGACCAGGCTTTGTTTGCAGGTTTTCTTTCTATGACTGCAGACTAACGGTCTCCATCAGTAAAGGAAGCAGAGTACCAGTGGTTGATTCAGCCCCCACACCATCCTTCATCCTAATGGTGGATTTGAGATGATAATCATTTCCTAGAGCTGGCTAAGGACTATAGCGCTGATGTAATTAGCAGTAATAAAAGCTGAGCTCTTAGTCATCACAGCTGCTAATAGATGTATGTAATAAAAAAATATCTATGAGGCTTCCTCCGCTACCTTTGATGTTTGGATTTGTGTAAGTGCATCATGATTTGGTTAGTTTGACACCCTGACGATGCCTCCGTCAAACTGATCCCTTTACAATATTGTTGAATGAATCATTTACACAGCAGGTTTGTAATAAATCAGACCTGCAGCTCTTTTGCAGTAAAAGACTCTCTGTGGCTGTGGTTGCAGGACTAACAGCAGCTTGGTCTGGGAGAAAAGACCCTGAACAAGAGGAAGAATCCTACCAGATGACTGTAAATACACTGAGGATGGACGGTTGCTTAATTGAATTTATTGTTTATATTTATCTAATCGAATTAGTTTAAAGCAATGAATGCTCAATGAAGCAGATAATAAAGTAAATAAACCTGCAACCAAAAGGATCTTTAGGTTAAATATAAACTATGGTTACTGTGAAGTGGGGACAGGTCTCCTCTACTACAAAACCAACAATGACTGATTCAGATGTTTTGTTTTACTCCTGATCATCAAAGCTGAGTTTGTTTTGTTAAGGAATAAAGTTTGTAATCTGTAGCTAATACTGTAACCAGCATTACTGAGGGTCCATGAAGGCACCACAATACTAACCAAAGGTCCCAGAGTTTCATTAAAGCATAATAAATAAAATTCAGTTCAAAGTATATAGGATGGAAAATTAGGGCCAATAATTAAATGCGAGAATAAAGTCGAACATTGTGAGAATAATGATTTATCGTTGCCCCGCGATAGACAGGTGAGCTGTCCAGAATGGACCCTACCACTGACAGCTGCAGATACAGTAGACACCAGCACCCCTCACCACCCCAACACTTTATTCCCCTAATATTTCTGAATTTAATCTGCTAATTATGCAACTTTATTTTTGTAAAATTTGACTTTATTCTCATAATGTTGCAACATTATTCTATAATGTCATGACTTTATTCTAATACTTTTGTAACTTTATTCTCGTAACATTATGACTGTATTCTCCTAATGTTAAGTAATTTTATTCTCGTAGTATTACTTAATTTTATTCTCAATAATTTATTTATTTAATAATGTTACAAACATTATTCTAATGTTTTTATTCTCACAATTTTACCATTTAATAATGTTACATTATTCTCGTAATATTATGACTGTATTCTGATAATTTTGCGACTTTATTCTCATAATATTATGACTTTATTCTCTTAATATTATGACTTTATTCTGATAATTTTTTGACTTTATTCTTATAATATTATGACTTTATTCTCTAAATATTATGACTTTATACTCATAGTATTCTGAGTTTATTCTCATAATATTATGACTTAATAATGTTACATTATTCTCATAATGTTATGACTTAATTCTGATACTTTTTCCAACTTTATTCTCATAATGTTATGACTATTCTTCTATTTGAAAATAAATAAATCACTTGCCTGTTCCTAACACTCGGTTGTAAAAGTATCCCAAATCTTTTTGAAAAGTGGAACCTTAAGATCAGGCGTCTCTATTGGTTGATCTTTTAGTTTCACATGTACAGGGAGCCTTTCAGCTTGTAAATCAGATAAAGGTTGAGTTTTTCTGGGGCTTTCCACTCATGCTGCATAACGTCCCCATCCATAGCTTACGCCTCTTTGTCTCTTCAGGGCTGATAATCTACACAGCTCTTCTGAAGGTCACCGGGTTGCTGCTATTGATCCTCAGATAACGCTGTGACAGGCTGCTGATGCCCACCGGGAGCAGGACGGTGTATACAGCAAGCAGCAACACAAAGAAAGGAAAAGCTTTCTTACAGAAAGTTCAAAAAGAAATATTCCACAACATGGTTTTCAACATCAAACTGTGCCAGGTAAAAAAAACAAAACTGCACTGAACATGGCATCCAGAAGCATCACAGACACAGAGGAGGAAAAAGCTGAAGGTCTTCATGCTCACGTCCACGTAGAAACCTAATGGATGTTCTTTGCTCCTGGAAGTAACCAGTAGAATATCCCTGATCATCTCCAATGGAGGCGCAGTGAAGCTGATCCCAGAAAGGAGCTTCAAACACAACTTGGACGCTTTTAAATATCCAACTCTTTCACCAATTCCAGGTTTTCATGTAGTCCAGGGTGACTTTGAAGGATTCATCTACTACAATCTGACTATTTCATGTTCGAACAAGTTGGTGTTTGGCTGCAATTAAACCTGCTGGAGAATCCTGAAAGTAAAGCAGCTTTGTTTTTAATGTGGATCCTTTGTTCAGACCAGAAGAGCCCAGTGGAGCGTGTTGTATTGACTTTACACTGTGCATTTGTTCTTGAAATGAGCAGGTAAGTGAGACACTTTGCCAATGGAATGACATAATTTACATTTTACATAAGAAAAAACTATT
>JAGKQL010005940.1:0-10157 GCA_018398635.1 Cyprinodon brontotheroides
TTTCTTATTTTGTTATTTGAGTTCAATTATTACATTTCCCTTTTTTTTGTCCCAATCCCAATAATAATGGCTTTACATTTTCTCCATATTTTGTTTTAAAAATGCATATTTTGGGTCAGGATTTAGCCACAGCTTGTTCCTACTGCTTCTTTTTGCCACTGCTCTTTTTCTCCCCACAAACTGTGTGTATTTTGGTCTGTCTGTGGGGAGTCAGGGGTCATTATTAATCTTGCTGCCTCTTCTACCCTCAGGCATAACAGCAGGGCAGCATCGTTCCATTTGTGTGCATGTGTGTGTATGTCTAAGCAAGAATGAAAAGAGTGGTTGCAAATGAGTCATTTATGCTATTCAAGTAAGGTGTGGGTTTTTGGGAAAGCAATACCTTTGTCGTAAAGTTGTGTTCATGTTATTGTCGTCAGAGGCTGTGTTTTGGTATAATAGCTAGAGATGCACATTTGTAGGAGACATTTGCACAGGACAGACACCCATGAGAAATGAACAGAACAAGGGAGAAGAGAGGATGGGGATGATGGGGAAACCCAGACTGAGAGAGAACAACAGAAAGAGTAGAAGAGGGAGAGTGTGGCGAGTCGCTGTTCCTCCTGAACTCATTAACCACTGTCCTCTCTGCCCTCCCTCCTACCCTCCCACAATGCTGAACAGCAGTGTGCATCAATAACACTGGCGACAGCACGAGAGGGACGGGTCAGACAAGCAACCGCCATCTCCTTAGCAACCACAGCTATGGCCACCGTCACCAGGACAACAATTGCTGAGCTCAAATGGGAGAAGAGAGAGGGGGTACCCTTCCCCTGCAGGCCTACGGCTCCCCTCCCGCAGCCTGTCATGCAGAGAGGGCCGCCGCGCCTGCTGCTGCTGGATCAGAAGGAGGCTAAATCCCCAGCAAGGCTTCACACAGGATGAGGTGAGGAAAAGCTGACTGATCCCCATTCTAAGGTGATCTAAATGGACAGGAGATTCAGTCTGAGCGGAGGTTAGCAGTTAAGCACTTCAAAAAAAGAAGGTGGTGAGGATGTGCCTGGAAGAAAGCGACAAAGGGAAGTTAAGAGTATGGCTGCAGGTGGCAGGTAAAGCGAGGCTCTAAGGAGAATCTGCCCAGTCTGGTGGAAAGTCCATACCGTGTAAAATGCAAGGTTCCTGAAAGATCAAAGTGTTAGTAAAAGATCTGCGTTAAGTGGGTTTGAAAATAAGCTGGCCCCAAATACCTGACCCCCACAGACCCACGCTCTTAGAAAGTGCAAAACCACATTATTCAGCAGAGGTTGAGAAATGTAACTCTCAAAAAGTTGTTCTTGCAGGGAACTCAATAAACTTGCCTTGTCTTTTCTTTTATTGTTTGCTTGCCGGCTGGCTGGTTCAAAAGCGCATTTTGGGATCGTATTACATCCAAACATGCCTCAGTCAAGCGCTCCCACCTCTGGTAAACTTTTTATTTCTACCTCCTTCCTTCAGACTCCTTTTTTGCTCTATCACCACAGATGTTTTTATTCAGCATACTTTCCTGCAACATGAAACAAAAGCACGCCCATTCCTAAGCTTAAGCCTCAAAATCTGAACATCATCTCATCAACTGGATCAAACTAGAAGCAACGACATTGTTAACATCCACCACCTCCCACTATGATTAAGATTTTGAAGCATGCCAAAATTGGGAGCTTTTTAAGTATCCTAGAAGCGGTAGTAAAAACCCTGCGCGCTTTACATGGTGGCGCAGGGGTGCCGCCAGCTATGCACGTCGCTGTTGAACATTCTCACTTTACGTTCTTTTCCCCAAATAATTGAATTAATAACCAACTACATCCACCTTTATTGGTTTGCTTTCAACCGTTCAGCAGCTTGGACATCAGTATATTATGGATTACCCATGAGCTTTGAACTATGCTTCATCCACCACTCCTACAGACTCATGCCGAACAGTTTTAATTGTTTTGTAACCGTTATCTATCACATATATATATATATATATATATATTTTTTTTTTTTTTTTTTTTGATATTGAATCACTTTCCAATATTGATGCATTATAAGGAAATCCCTAAAAATCATAACCTGATAAGTAGGATAAAGACATGTTTGCTTGAAGTCCATCACCATCAAATTTTCTCTTTTTCATTTAGTTATATTTGATCAATCAACACTGCACACGTTTTCCAACTGATCTATCAGCTGTGAGGACATTTCTTGGCCACTGCCTTCTCCAGGTAATCTGTAAATGTCAGTGCTGGACTGCCTTAACCAATGCAGAACTAACTTTCAGCTCCTCCATTTATAAACTTATTCTTTTGTGTACTTTGGAGTTTGATACTGACAAAAGAAATCCTTTTATATATTTTTCGATGATCACATGGATATTTCGGGTGGTTAAAACAACTTATATTAAGAACACAACATGATGCTGCCACTAACATGTTTCCCTCTGGGTAGAGTGTACTCTGAGTCATTTTTTATTTTGTTACTGTAAAGTGCCTTGAGATTACAAGTGTTGTGAATTGGTGCTATAAAAATAAACTAAACTGAATTAATTTTTTGTGTCAAACTTACCTTTAGAACTGAGGCTGAAATGCCACAATGCTGTGGAGTGTACTCATGGGGATATAGTGTATCAAAGTAAAATTAGCAAAATTTTTGAATTCATATGGTCTCCTTTAACTAGATTCAAAACCAAGTATGTGGTGTGATCCAGCGGTTTAAAGGCCTATGAAGAGAAGCTGTGAGGTATTCTACAGCACCTCTTCTACATTAGCCTGACCTAGCAAACAGTCCCAATGATGTGGAAGACCTCCAGTGTGTTTCTAGTACTGAAGAAAACTATATATATATATGACCATGTATGATCGTCTTTAGCAGAAGGTGAAAATTAGGTATTATCCTCTGGGTCATTAACATATGGGCAGTTCATTCAATCATACATTGATTCACAGCAATGAAGTCTTCTGTGAGGGCCCAAGCACCAAAGAACTGATTTGGTTTGTCTTAATCTGCCTCTTAGAACCCCCAGCTCGGCAGATGGCCGCCACACCGAAACATTCGCTGGCTTTTCCCTGTTGCGCGAGCCTTCTCCACCGTCGCCATGCTTGCAGAAGTAGAGGGGATTGGGCATTTGAGTCAATGGGAATCGATGAAATCGTAACCGGTTTTCCCCAGGTAGATTTCCAGAAAATCCATACCATTCCGACTGCAGGCGATCTGCTTAATCTCAAAGTGAGATGACATGATGGAATTCGCTTAGAAAATAAAATAAAAACTCGAATTAAATTCGAACACTGAATCTGAGTTTTCCTTCACACATACATGCTCAGTCTGAGGGATTGCAGGCAGTCAATGAGTCCTCACTGTCAGCTGGTTGACCTTACATAGAAATATTTTTGAAGAAAATGACTGTGTTACCTGTATAAATAAATTGAATATTTTCTAATTTCAACTTATCTCTGTATGAGTCTATTCCAATTTCTAAATAAAATTCTCAAAGATAATTGTTCTTAAAATTGTTAGCACCTAAATACAACTGATTATTTCTGCTGACTGCAGTTTGTTTGACACAGGGGCCTATATCCCTCAGCCAGTCTTCCAAATAGGAAAAACAAGAGTGCCTATAATCAAGTGGGTCCCCACAAGTCACAAAATGGCAATTTAATTATTAATAGGCTAAATTTGTCAGTATCTCCAATTAATTAAGGTATTAAATCAACTGCAACTCTGAGAACCAAGGCTGGACAACAAGCAAGCTTTATGTTGTCGCCACCTATAATGTGAGGATGGAGAAGAAGGTTAAAACTCTCTGCAGCAAAGAGTGTCACCTTAGGGTCATCAAGTCTCCTTCACCATCATTAGATCCTAGCTACACACCATTGCTTGATTAATCTGTCAATTATTTTTCGATTAATTGACTAATAGTACGATAGTCAAGATTCCTTTTTACCCAGACTTTTTTGTGAAATTAAACCAAATGAAACTACAATTTTCCACTTGATGAGTCTTTTTTATCTTAAATTTAAAATGTTTTTATTTATTTATTTTTTTTACATTTTTATACAATCGCTGCTTGAAGTGGGTTGCACAGCTAAGGCACGTTTTAGAGTCTTAATCGATTAATAAATTAGTTGTGAGTTATTTTAATAATTGATTAATCACGCTTAATCAGATTGTTTCAGCCCTACTTATTATTGTACTACCATGAACATGGAGAGTTTTGCTAAATACAAACTTTAACTTTATCCTGTTGTACAATGTACACTGACAATAAAGCTTATTCTAATGGTTACATTGAGCCATTAGAATAAGCTAAAAATAAAAACAGCCTCTTAAAGCTGTAAATTTCCATTTATCTATCTATCTATCTATTCTATCTATCTATCTATTCATCTATCTATCTATCTATCTATCTATCTATCTATCTATAGTAAATTGTTAGCTATACATATAAAATAATTTAAAACTGGCAATTTTTTCAAGACATTACATAGTCTGTACATATTTATTAGAAATATTGAGGGATAAATACTGGCCAATGAAAAAGCGCGTTGGTTAAGGCATAAAATGTGACGGCTGGTATCAAAGACCGGGTCCAGACCATATAGCAGTGTGCCAGGACATTTGCGCTAAAAATTGAGTCTTTTACCAGAGACTCTGGGGCAGGGCTGTATATCATGTCAGATAATCATTCTTATTGTTCTTATTTTGTTTTTTTATGATTTATTTTTATTTATTTATTTTTTTAATATAAATTCGGTGCGGTAAAATCTGCGGCGAGAGCCTACCACCTCCTGATAGACGTGAGGCGGGAGCGGGCTGCAGTGGAGGGCTATTTCCTTCCCTCTCGGAAGGAAAAACAAGAAGCGGAGGGGAGGTGAGCGAGCGCGAGCGTTCCACTACGCAGGATTGACCAATCATACATACAGAACGGTAGTGGGAGGGGCCAAATAGGAGCGTCTCAGCAAGTGAAAGCTCGCAAAGTGAGCTGTGCCCCACGTGGGTAATGAGTTCCGAACGACAACGACCAGAATTCAGGCCAATCACATCCACGAAAGGTGTTAATCTGGACGCTGATTGGTTCCCTGTTTCTTTTCTCAACAGAGCCCTGTCACTCAACACGCTTAGTCTATAGTTTTTAACTCTTTCCTACCACACGGCATGGCGCGGCTCTCTGCCCATAAAGCACAAACCTGCCCTGTAATGGCTAAATGTGAAATAATGAGTGGCTCAGAGGCGGTTTTCTTTTTTAGAAACACGAGCCTGGACTGTTTCAAAGTATTGCTTTACACGCTTTCAAAGAAAAAGAATGGGAACTTACTAAACTATATTGAAGAATCAGCGGCGCTACAGCTTTTTTCAAAGCGTGTGTTGCCGTGATCATAATCAAATCAACGTGTGAAGAAATGAATTAAAGCACATTAGAAAAGCTTGTAAACCAGTGACGTATAAACCACATTCACACATTCAGGCCCTAAAAATGTTCACGTTCCTTAAAAGTGCACTAAATGAATGGATTATAACTGGAAATGATAGGAACAAAGAGAAGAGTCCAATATTTGATAGTCAGTGACGCCTCACGTGTCGTGGACGCGTTTCACTTTCTACAACGTCCCACCCTCCCCAACCCCAAAAAAGCAATAAACATTAACGCATCCATTTAAAATAGCACTACAGTCCGTCCCTGCGCCGCCAAGCAGTCATACAGGCACCAGCATTGACAAACCGAGCATCAATCTTCTCTCGTTCGTTATTTTGCGACCTTCAAAATATATTGTAAAGGTACTCCTATCAGAAAGAGCAAGAGAAGGCTAACATCGCCTCCCTAAGCTGTGAGTATATTAAGATTTCAAAATCTCTCACTAATTGGCATACAGCTTATCCTAGTGCCTACAGTAGCATTTGTTTTATTTCCCCTTGTGTCATTGTGCATTTATTTACACTGTTGCTCTGGTATTTCGTGACAACATTTGTACATAGCTGTGAATTTGAATTTCACATCATTTAAAATTTTAATTATTTCACCTCCACCTATTAATAATAAAAATATATATTTTTTTACCTTAAGCTGATGATTGTGGCTGATGAAAGCCTACATTTCAGTTTATCTGAAAACTGGAGTCTGTTTTCTATTGAAACCAAAAATAAATATGTTGGTTTGAGCTACTTATGTATTGACTACTGCATCAATACAGCCATGGAGAATTGGTGGCTCTCATCTTGCTCTTTACATTACTATATCATATCCTGATTTATTTGCATGGAACATCCTGTAAACAATATAAAAGCTGAATGTATATTTTATATAAATATATTCAGCACATATATTTATATAAAATATACATTCAGTCAATACATTCTAAATTAAATCAAAAGAATACAATAGAAGAAAAAGCACAACGGAAACACAGATACACTTAATCTGGGTTAGAAGGCAAAACAGAAAAAATGTTCTTTCAAACAAGTCTTTCTTTAAAAATCAAGAAATAGACCAATAGCAAAACTAAAATTTAGAAGTCAGAACTGCAAAAACCCTAACAGATTTTGAGACACAAAGTTAGGCAGTTCAGATAAAAAGGAACAGGCCCTTTAAACAGTTAAAAACAAACGCAATCATTTTAAATTGAATTTCAAACTTCACAAGAAGTCAATGAGATGGTGCTAAAACTGGAGTTATTTGCTCACATTAGTTTTTACGAGTTAAGAATTGTGCTGTAGCAGGACCAATAGTTCTATTAAATTAAGTTTATTTATATATCGCCAATTCACAGCAGGTCATATAGATGCTCTTTACATATATAATTCAATTAGATCATCCAGTCATTGGTTTAATGTTTTCCTTTATAGGATGAGAATGTGGTGACAGGATTTGCATGGAGCGTTTTGTTGACTCTACAGCAATCAACTATGAAGAAAAAGCTACTATGGAGAGAAAAAGAAGAGAAAACAAAGAACTAACAGAAAACGCACAATTCAAATAGACTTTCTCAAAAAGGTGATTTTTGAGCCTAGTCTGAAAGGTATAGGCTGCCTACCTCACAAACTAAAACTTGTTACAGAGGAAAAGGGCTTGATGTTAAATAATATATCTGCTATTCTACTTTTAGAAATTCTAGGAACCACAATTAAACCTGCAGATTTAGAGTACTGTTATAAATAATTTGGGAAATAAAACATATCTCATATATAAGATGGAGCTTGGTTGTTTAGGGCTTTATATGTGAGAGGGAGGATTTTAAATTCTATTCACGATTTAACAGGAAGCCATTGCAGCAAATCTCATATAATCAGAGTAAGATGTGCCATATACAGTAAAATTATTCTTTGAGTATATTTCTGTTAATGTTTTCTTTTTTATTAGTTGAATCAGCTCTTAAAGGATATTGTAATTATTTTAGAGGCATCTGTATAATATCTTAAATCCACTAATTATATTAACATTAAGAAGAAGATCTCAGGTGAAAGAAATTATAATAGTTTACAACAGAGATAAGAGGAATATTTTTTTTTTAATCTCTATCAATCCATGAAGTGTTGCAAAAGAGCAGAGAAGGAAGAAATGGGTGAAAATGTAATGCATAAAAAGGTATAGTTTGATATGAAGCAAGACTGTCGATGAAAAGGTTTAATTTAATGAACATTGAGGTGAATGTAAAGAAAATAACCTGCACCTTTCTTTTGCACATGTTACATGTCACCTCGTTTGCACCAAACTTTGATTGGCTGTTAAAGCAAGCTAATCTCAAACCTGTTTTCTTTCAGACCTGTTCTTGCTCTCATTCTTTTCAACACAAAACAAAACAAACAAAAAAGATTTTGGCTTTTATATGATCATTTAAAGCCTGCTTCTTCAGATAGATGCACAATATATGTGGGTGTCATGGTCAAAACTTGTTTGTCCTGTGTTCTGTTTTCTTCTTTCCGGTTTATTAGGTTTAGGCCTGCATATTGGACCTCATTTGAAGTTTAGCAAACTCAGAATGATTTTGTTTATTACTTTAAAGACACAAAAAATAAGTTTTCTCCTTTGAATTCCTCTTATACAAGTTTGACATCTAGTGTCAATTTTTTAATCAGTTCTCTTAGTAGATATTTTGTTAAGATTTCATTATTTTAAGAGTTATAAAAATAATGTATGTTGCATAATGTTTGTTTGCCTTCCCATTTTGATGAGTGGTCAAGAACAAATAGCATTTGTGACTGGATACTAATACCTAAAAAAAATAGACATTACAACACACTAATTTGACAGAGAAATAAGAAGTACTTTAGTTGCGTTCAATGTACATAAAATTGAAAAGGGGGAACTTTAGTTGTGACACTGGTGAGTTCGTAGTTGGTAATTCATTCTAAAATGATTTGCCTTCCTTGTTGAGCAACTTTTTCAGAAAGTAAAGTTTTGATGAAAATGATAATGTCCCAATAATTAGCTTTTTAAAGACTATTTACAAATCTTTTAAAAATAATTGTGAATATCAATATAGATCTGACATGTCTCCAGGTTTTTCTTCTGCTGAATTAATTTGGCCACTTTTATAGTCTTACAGTTAAAGTTGAATATTTGGAAAGTGTTCCAGGAAAAAAAACAAAAAGTATAAGTGAATAATGCTCACAAGCCTCCAGAAAGCCTCCCACTTGTATGGCATGTGTTTAGACCCATTTTTTGAGAGGAACAGCAACACAGACAAATTGGACTCCAGAAATTGATCCGCTGATCTCTCTTTCATTCAGTTCACAACCTCTGAAAAATGAAATGAACACCTCACACACCTTGGGAAGGAGGGAGAGAAGGCAGACTTATTGGACTTATTGGAGAAAAAACAAGGAGATGAGAACGACTGGAGGAAGACAGGAGAAGAGTGAGAGCAACTGTGGTGGGGTGTGCATGTAGAGAGATGTGTGTGTGTATATGGAGTGTGTTGGGGGCTACACTGTGTGAAGGCATGAGGCAGCACCCTGCCGTTCAAGTAATGGCAGAATAGAACTTAATAGGGTAGAAAAAAGGCTGGAGGCAGTTAACTCAAAAACGGTCATTTTAAATTCCCCATTCTCCATCTCCATTCCCCTCTCCTCGGTCTTTTCTGTGCTTTCTTTTGTATATCTACAACTCTTCTTCTGTCTGTCTGTCTGTCTGTCTGTCTGTCTGTCTGTCTGTCTGTCTGTCTGTCTGTCTGTCTGTGTCTTCCAGCACCTTTTAACTTCCCCCCACCACTCTCATCACTCTTTTGAACCACTTCTTTTCCACTCTTCCTTCCTATCACTCTTTTGCACCAGTGCCTTCTATCCATGTCCTTCTCACCAGCCCCCCACCACCACCCCCCACCCCCACCAACCCCCCATCTCCTTGGAGGAGGTGTAATGATAGCTATTTGAGTCTCATCAGAGTGATAAGCTGTAATGGTTTCTCTCTAGCAACATCCCACAGTTGCCACAGTGAACCTGGCACAGCCCCGTCCCAAACGAAGTGGTGAAGAAGGAAAACATCTGGTTAGTTGTAGACAGGGCGTCACTGTGCCGACAGCAGCAGCAGATGATGACGCGACCCCAGGGGCTGGCCAGAGTGAGCTAATGATGCGTGGGATAGGATACATATAATGATCTAAATACAGTGATAGTGATAATAGAGAGAGTAATGAAAAACACTAGCAGCAGTAATGATAACATTGTATGACTCTTCTGAATTGTTAGCACCATGTTTGTCTCTCTCTCCACATGCACCTCTTTTTATCCTCTTTTCACTAGGTTCCCCATTGGAAGATTTTTGGTTTCATTTAAGGAGCAAAATAGAAAGGAGGAGATCCATGATTAGAAATTCAAGGATGCAAAAGCTAAGATCTGATTTCCATTTTTAATTCCTCTATTTTTGAAGAGATTGATGCTGAGCTCACAATGAATTTCATGCACACACACACATGCCTGCAATGGAGCCTATTGCTCATAGGAGAGATCAGTTGAAAACTGAGGGGAAGAGTAATTGCCGGAAGATGAGAAAACTATTGGTTTTTAGATATGTTTACGTAAACGAGTTTTAAAATACACATGAAAATAAAGATTAACATATCTCAGAGATGTACCTTCAATACGGAGTCAGGGGATGCAGGGGCCAGATCTAGTTTCCTCGCTTCTCATATCACTACTACAACTACAGTACTCGATTCTTGTGTTTA
>JAGKQL010005941.1:0-10225 GCA_018398635.1 Cyprinodon brontotheroides
TTAAATTCTGTAAAATATAATCAGATTATGCTAGAGCCGATTTGCAGATCTTCCATAAACAATTAATCAACACAGCTCAGCAAAAATATATCAGACAAAGCTTTTAAATATCTGTGCGCTTTACATCACAGATATTAGTGTGTTCATTAGACAATACATAAATGTGCAAAAATAGCCACATCTTTTGTAAAGTTACTCTTTACTTAAGTAAACATTTCTGGTTACAGAACAAGAGTAACTTTAGCTATTTGAGATCAGATCAACATATAGTAAACAGTATAGATACTGGCACTGAATTTCTTCATCCTTTCCTAACATATGCACTAAATTTTGTACATTTGGTTTTAAAAGTTTATGTTGAAAAAATCCTGAATTGGTTATTTTGTAAGCATGCCATCTTTTTCCACTTAATTTTTTATTAAATGTTTTACTTTAAAGTATCACAATTTGCTCATAACTGTCTATATGATGAAATATTTTAAAACTTTTAATCAGATGTTACTGTATGAGTCGCTGACAGTTACTCAGTCCTTCAGTAGCCATTTTACCAAGTACCTTTTTACTTTTTGCTTTGAGAAAGTTGTTGAGGGCTACTTTACATAAGCTTTGAATAAAAAGACGGGTTCTTATCACTGTTTGACATTAAGTTACAAAATCTTTTGGGGATTTTTGGGGTCTATTTGTGGTTAAACAAATTAACGAAAAAAAAATTGATTTTTGCCAGGATGTTTTTTTTGAAGACTTTTATGTTAGTCTTTTAGTTTTTTCTATAAACTAAGATGTTATATGACTTGAAAGATTTCTTGAAGCCCAGCTATGATATGATTCGTTACATTCATGCTGATTTTTGCAAAGTTTCTGTCTTGTCATTTATATAAAATGCTGTGGTCATTTTTTTGCACATATCTGGTGTTGATGCTATTTTCACATATCCAGTACTTTTAAAAATGTCCACAGCTATATAATGATTATCTATTCTTCAGATGCACAGTACCGGTATGTATATTGTAAAAACACCGCACAGGGCAGTAGTTTTGTTTTTATTTTTCTTTTGTTTATTTTTTATCTTTTTAATGTCCATTATTTGTTAATAAATTATTTTTTTTAAATAACTTTCACAATTTCCCAATTTTTCTTTTCTATATATTAAAGTGTTAGATTTCTTTTTGATTCTCCTTTTCTGATTATTTTATTAAGCTGTTCATAATATTTTTGGTCTTTACATTCTCTAGTTATTTCCTAATATTAATCATAGATGTATAGAGTTCTTTCCTTTTAAACCATTGATACAATTCTCCTTTTGGTTTCTTATTTTTCTTACATACCATGCTTTTCCATTTTCTCATCCCTTTAGTCCCTTGTTATGTGTTTGTCCCTTAATGTAAGTTTTCTTGTAGTTTATTAAAAAAGAAACTTTTAAAAACAAAAGCACAAACGAATGTTGAAAATCTTTTCCTTATGAGGTGGTTCTATACAATCCAGGGGTAAATGTTTTGGAGTAAAAATATCTAGTATCAACCCTAGAAGCAAAAAGCCATTACTGAAGCTGGTAAAGGGGAACAAAAACCTTTATTTTTGGTATTACTGTGTGATTATTGAATATTTGTAAACCTGATATTGGGGATTATTCATAAAGTTGGGTCATACACTGGTTTAGTTTGCATTCACCTAGGCTGGCTCTGCATTACAACAACTTACCAACACCCCAGGAGCCACACAGATCTTTTTCAATTGTACTTTTTAGCCAGGGTCCATAAATGTGAAGTCTGTGGCAGATGAAGCCAACCATGCTGTAGGTTTGTACAGATGATCAGGATGAGGAAAACAAGAGCAGGAATCATCAGTCTATGGAAAGAGAAAAACAGGTTAAAATGTTTTTGCTTTTTGTGATTTTCAAAAAAACTTGTTTTAAAAAGGTACATCTATATTTGGCTACAAGTTTGGTTTGCATTTTAGAAAAAGTTAAATCTAAAGCTTTCAGAGCATGGAGGAAGCGCTTTTACCCTCTGTCCCAAACAAGAAGCCAGGAGATATTAAATCCTTGATTGAGACACCAGCTGATGAAGAAACCATACGGCAACCCTGCAGGGCCGGCGTAGACGTATCCATAACCATTACTGCAGGACAAAACAAGCAGGACACAATTTAATCCTTCATTTTGTCTTCATCACAGAGCCATTGTTTGGACATAGAATGTCTGAACTACCTTCTAAAAATACCAGAAACAATGTAGAGCATCATTGCTGCCAGCCAGATGTAGATGAGACCCCAGATGGAGAAGGTCCACCCTGAAGGAGTGAGCTCTGTGTCATATACAGCTGACACATTGGCTGTAGTGGTTGTATAAGGACCTACAAAAGAAGAATGTAAATATGATTTCAAACTGAAGGGAAACTCATGTTTATAATCCTGCATGAATAATCAAAGTCTTCCAGCACACTTAGCTTAAAAAAGAAATAAAATATGATTCAACTCACCCACTGCAAACACAGACAGCACATTGAACACAAGGCTTATTGCAAAGACGGCAAACGATATGACAACGGCAGCAAGGCGTCTGTAGTTGTGCTCTGCCATTGTGGTATCCTGCAGTTATACCATTGACATACAGAGAAAAATACACATTTAAGGTATGAGAATACCAAATGGAAAATGTAATAATTAAATACTTCATTTTGAACACATATTTGTGACATTAAACACATGGATTCACGTGTTTCTATATCACCTCGCATTTTACGCTAGTCAATAAAACCCCGGCAGTGTGAGAAGATAAAGGGTCCACACATGTATAGTATGCAGGAAGATGAACTTTTACATACCTTATTTGCTCCTCCTGATCTCCACTAAGTTGCTGGTGTAAAGAGAAAAGGGTAAATGCAGAGTACAGGGCAGATTAGCCTGTTTATATAGACGGTTCATAGTTAGGTAAGGAGAACTTTTATGACCCGACATGAGAGTCCACGTGTGAAACTTATCTTGCCAGCCACTTTATACTGCAACGCTACAGAATATCTAGGTTACTTTCAGACGACATGTAATACATTTATATATTACACTAAAAATTTAAAGATAATTATGACTCAAATAAAATATAGTCAAAGCTATACTTTTTTTTTTTTTTTTAAATGTCTTAGTGTCTTATATCAGGTGCAGTGTTTGCAGTGCCACTGCGCTCACTACAACGAGAATGTTTTTGCAAATTTAACTTTAGATAACGTGTTGCTTGAACTTTTGGCTTGGTTCAAACAAAAAATCATAACAAAAGTTATAAATATATTCAACAAAATAGAAGACATATAAATACAATTTTAGCAAAATAGCACATATATGAACGAGAGCAGCAAATAAAGCCAGATATAATAACAGTTTCATAGAAAGCTGGAATCAGCTGAAGTGTCCAAATGTTGCCCCCTAAGCTTTTTAACACGTGGAAAAGGTTTCTGTTTAAGATTTTTCTATTTTCCTTGTCTCACAATTCTACTCTCCTCTCTGATTTTTTTTCTTTTTATTTGAGTTACTTTTATTCCAACACAGAGTAGACAGGTAAAGACTAACACCTTAGGTACAAAGTTGTTTTATTCGATAACATTTGTTTCATAAAGACTTTCCTCCAAGTGGAGTTGACACTGGCCGGATGACTACACCCCCACCCATACATGAGCTGATAACTCACAATAAGGAGATTACAGAGCAGATAGACACGTATGGGAGATTTAAATCCTTGTGTAAGAATGAATGTTCTCCTCTTTTATCAATGTTATACTAAATTAATTCTGAGGTTTTTACAAACTGATTCTTTTTCTAGTACTAAGTGACCATAGAGTGGACTGAGGCATATCAGCCTCAATTATTATTGTCCATTTAACTTTCAGAAAGTTAACATTTGATTTCTATTAAAAGCAAGATGTTTTAGAATCATTCATGCTCACCTGAAAAAATATTAATTTACCCAATAGATATGGTCATGTAAAAAAAAATCTGATCGCCTCATTGAATAAGCAAAAGAAAAAAAGAAAATGCATCCCCTTCACCCTGGAATAAGAAAGCAGCACAACTGTGAAAGTCACAAAATATGTGAATAGTCTTCAAAGGTTTTAATACGGTTAGGTCTTCTTATATGCTACCGATTACTTGCAACCTAGCTTGAAAACTAACTGCTTAGAAGATTTAACCAGGTTATATGATGGCTGATGATCGGTAAGGCAGCAGATCTGAATCCTGGATGTTGTATGGAGGAGCTTGGTGCACTACCAGTAATAGCTGAGGACATTTGTCTGATTTTATGTCTCTTGTTGTTAGTTTTCGTTTTGTTTACCATTGTAGAATTTGCTTCCACTTACATTAAAACAAAAATATCTTAAGCAGCACACAGTTTTATTTTATGTGCTCTACATTTACATATGTTGTACAAATGTAGGTTGGATCTGGGCTGCATTATTTAATTCTATTTACTGTACTGGTGGGGGGGCAAATAACCCTGATAATAAATAAACCAACAATCCAGATCTGCGGCAGCTTCGGCCATTTTGGTTATACAGATCAGAGCCTGATGCTTTCTTACATTAAGCCGGTGCAGCTGCATTTAGTTCAGTCACAACAGGGTCGATGTTTTGACCCTATTGACTTTAAAGGGACAGGTCTGGGTCAAAAAAACTTATATTAAAATAAAAACTCAGTATCTTTATAGTGCTTGTCTCCATAATGAGGGTTGTTATAGTTCCTGCAATTTATGGATGCTAAAACATAAAATAGCTGTTTTTGAGTTAAACCATAATAGTTTGTTAATATTACTTGAAACAACTTTTAATGATTAATGAACAAGTCTCTGCTATGAAAGAAAATGAAGTAAAATTACAACAGTGAACATTTTTTTTTCATACATTTATTTAATATGCACATTTCTTCAATCAAATTTTTTATAATTTTACATTCAATAATATATTATTTCCCTTAGGGATGAATAACACCTTTCTGATTCTGACATCGTAATTTTTGTACAAATAAGTAATCCAGATGCATTAAATATTCAGTCAAGGATAAATTTATACAATAGAAAAGGAAGATGATCCAAAGGTCACACTGTGTTGACAAAAAGCAAACAATAACATATAAAAACGTATAACATTAAAGGGCTAAAGGCATAGAAAATATAAAGAGCACCCAAATCAATCAGAGGCCTAAGGCAGCCATATTTTTCACAGAGGCTTCATCAAGAGCCAACAGTACATTCCAGGGTGAATAAATGGTAAACGTCTCAGTGCATATAAAAAGGATTCTTAAAATTTCTCATGATTGCAGGATAAACTCTGAGATAAAAGAAGGCCTCCAACATTCAATCAAGAAGCTCACTTTAAAAACCTTTTCTGCTTCTCTGCGATCTCCATCGGGGACATGTCATCAGGGTTTACGTCTTTGTAGAGCGGCTTCTTGATTTGCCTCCAAGAGACGAGAAGTATCCGTGTGACAAACAGGAAACAGGCGACACCTAAAAGGGCAGCTAGAGTGGAGAAACAGTGGCGGTTAGTAGACTAAAAATCATGATTGACAGAAGGTTGTGGCTCGGGATGAGTAAGGAAATTAACATATAACTATAATCATCACGGCCACACTGGGCGTAAAACTTGATGAATGAGAATTAATCATTGAAAGCCAACTAACAAAGCTTAGCTGGCACTTTAAAAACATACAACTCCTCGTGAGTGAAGAGTAATATTGGTGTGGTAAAGTGCATTAAAGTTCAGTTTTGTATATTTCCTAAAAACAAGTAGGGAACTATGTGCAATAAGCTAGTCTGTTTGGGAACTTTTTCCCCCCGTCATCAAAAGAACTGCAACTTTTATGCAACCACAGATGCTCTTTATCTAATATGTGCAAAGCTATTAGAACCCCAAGTTGTACTGCAGTTAAATGTGACTCTGCAAATAATACAGTTTACTTAGGGGTTCTGAAAACAAAGGCACATCAAATTTGTTTCGAGTTTCATCTTTAAAACAAAAAAAAATAAATAAAAGTCAAGTATCCTTGTTTATCCCTATTTATTCAATTTTCCAAAAGGACACATACAGTATGACATAAATTCTTTTTAATAGGTATACAATCTGTTTAGCAGGGCTTTATATACAGCTATAGTCCACCCTTGTTACGTTTTCTACTTCTACATTGATTTGGTTTGTTATTAATTTTCCATCCCAAATCATTACCCTGCCACTACTCAGTAGTCTAGTTGTAAATAAAAGAATGGGGGATGATGGAATTTACATAATGGAACATAGCCTTATTAATATAGTCTATTAACCTAAAGTAATATGCATGGTACTGTATGGTTGTTACATGTCAGGTAAGCCGGTCATTGACCTTGACCAAGGCACCTTGGACCAGTCCCTGGACTGGCATGGCTATCACTGACTACATAGCTACAGACAAATGCAGAGGACAAATTTCCCACTGGGATCAGCTTTATAGTCAGGTAGGTCACTTCTTTGATTTTATTTATTTTCCTCAGGCTATCCGTAAGCCCGCCAAATATTGAAAGGGCAATATTATTGCCATTAGTGTTAATATATAGCAGAAATTGTACACACTCAGTAATAAAATGTCACATGGGATGATATGGGGGGATGGTTATTTAAGAAGGGGGATGATTATTAAGATATTTTTAAAGAAGGGGGATGCGCCACTACTGCAAATACGTATTATCTGTAATAAAGATTTCTGTTCCATTCTGTGCTGACAAACCATGCAAATGTCTTATTGTTTTTACACCAAACTAAATCATAAAGCTTTACCAATAACGCTGAAAGAAACTGAGATCAGCAGCTTTTTTCCTCACCATTGAAGATGTTGTTGCGAGTGGGATCAGCAGCGTTGTAGTTTTCCGTAAAGACGCCCGTCAGCGCCCAGATTACGACGGGATAGACGGTGAGGACAAACCTCACGTGTCTGTCGAGGATAAAGTTTTCCAGGAAAAACCTGAGACAGAAAAGGAACCAAGACATTACCGACCCCTTTTTATTCTTTAGTCAGATAAAGTTTTCATTTTTGTCTGATTTGTACATACCATGCAACCACCACCACAGTTAAAAGAGAAAGGGAAATGGTGGCTGCATCTGTGTCGGATACATTGGCGTTGTACACTAGAACGATGGTCAGGTTAACAAGGGACGCTATGGTTGTCCATGTGGCATATATGGCAATCCCATTCTGAATCTGCAATACAGACAATTAAATGAATAAGACAGATTCTGACGCAGTGGTTGAGAAGGTAAAGGGTTGTGTTGCATATCTGACCAGCAGTCGATGGAGCCACAGGTCGACTCTGTGATATTTGTTTAGCCAGGCTCCATACTGGCTCAGACCATAGCAGGAGAAAAATATCACTACGTAGTTGGTCAGCGTGATTAGGATGAGGAAAGCCAACGCAGCAGGCATGAACCTTGGAGAAAAAAAATAAAAATACAGTTTGAATAAAAACAGATATAAAGCTGTTTCCCTCTGCTTTAATATGCATTAATTCTCCTGCTTATCTCCTAAACAAAGGTCAGCTTTATCACAGCACTGCATACAGAAATCCAACAGTTTTAGTCTGCGAACATGTGCAAAAAATAGATAAAACGCACCCATAAAGAACTTTCATTGACCTTTGAAGATGAGGTTAACTATGCATTTTGATCTATGGTTTCATTTATTTGAAACCTGTTTCAATTAAATGAAACCATTCATCATGCAAACCATACATCTGGGTTTGCATGATACACATAAACAAATCAAAAGACAGGTTTCAAGTCCTTTTTTTTTGGAGGGGGTGGATCATCTATTTTTATTTTTATCATTTTAGAATCTAGAGCTAGAGAAATCCAAGAAGAACCCCACATATATGTTGCAAAATGTTTCATAGACATATTTTGTTAAGCTAATTGCACATGTTAAAATTATTTCTGTTCTTCCTAATCAGACTCTTTCTGGCAAAAAAAGTATATAATCCCTAAATCCATTTGACCCTTACACCAAATACAATAAAAATGACAAGTAATTCTCTATTTATTTCAGTTATTTATTTCATTAATTGACAAATAAAACTAATATTTCATGACATATATTTATAAAATAATGGTACCACCTTTTTTCAAAGAAAAACAAATATTTTACAAAAGAATGCATTATATAAACATCAGTTTGTTGTCTATCCACTGAACAACAGGAGAAATAATGGTCTGAGTACATATGATATATGTAATACCTAAGGTTGTTCCTTGAACAGTGTGTCATTTAAGCAGCATTAATAAATAATTAATTTTAAATGGAATCTTTGATTTCAATGGTTAAACTAATATTCAGAGTGATCAAATTAATTGAGCTGCAATGTTTCCTTACTTTTATTTTGATTTTTGTCATTGCGTCTAAAATTCTATACCTCTCAACTTAAAGACAGTATCTTATGCACTAAATGTTTCCTGTAGATAAACTGGTTACATATTATCCTGGACTTTAAACGTAACTTACAAGATGTGATAGTTTTCTGCATTGTAAAGCATTACTTTAAATTCCAAAAATAAGGACTATCTCTGTGCTACATTCTACTAATAACTCCTGTTCTGTGAAATAAGAGTATCTGAAGATTATTTTGCAGAAGATACTACTTACAAATACTGAAAATGATTTTTACTGATATAAAAAGACATGAACTTACATCCTGTCCCATAGGAATAACCAGGAGATGTTTAAGATGAGATTCAAGCACCAAAACGCATAAAAGCCGAGCGGTAAAACTGCAGGGCTGCAGTACACATAACCATAGGCATTTCTGTGGAGAGGATTCAAAAATAGTCAAACTCAACATCGCTATATAATGTTTCACTGACATCAAATCAATTTGAGTTGCCATTTTTTTGTCCCTTACTTCCTGAAGATGCCAGAGACGCCATACACCATCACCAAAGCCAGAAAGATGTAAATGATGGTCCAGATTGTGAAGGTCCAGCCTGATGGCGTGAGCTGGATAACAAACTGAGCAGAAATATTGCTGGTGTCGTACAAGAAGGGGGCTTTAGGGTACAAATGCAGAGAACAAAAATATGACAAAAGTTGAAAATTCACCAAACATGCAGAAAATTTTAAATAATGATATAATTACGACAAGATTTGCTGGTTTTCTACCTATATTTTTGGTGTTATTGCAAGTTAAATTTTAAGAAGTAATCACATTTTTTATCAATCCAAAGCCAACTTATGTTGCAAGGAACATTATAACCGAATAATAATCATCTTAATTATAATTTTCACACTAAGACTTACAACTTCCTGCAGCCGCCAGAGCAGAGAAGGCCATGGTGATGATGAAGATGATCAATGCCATCACAATGGCAATCAAAAGACCAATATTGTGTTTCGCCATTCTTGATAATTCAGCTTATCTGAAAACACAAAATAATTACAGATCAACCCATCTAGAAAACAAGGGGAAATAGGAAGCTGTCAGAGCAAACTCTCAGCAGCATTACCAGAAACTGATTATATTAGCTTCGTGCTCTTGGAGGAGAATTCTCCAGTGAGACGTAAGAGACGAGGGTCTTCTCTTCACTAGAAAAGACTGTGTTGGGTAACAGCAGGTCGTTTATGATGTTGGGTTTATGATTCATCAGCACGTTTACATGGTTTAAACTTACAACATGAGAGTAAAAAAAAAGATAAAAAAAGAAACAAGGTTCCACCTAAACTGACTCCTGTTTACGACTCTTTTCAGTAATTCTAAACATATAAAAAGTAAGACTTTGCCCCCTATACTATGTTGGATAACATAATATTTATGATGCATTCATATGTTTGTGTAAGTTTTCTGACCCAATCACTGCATTGCTCCTTCAGAATCAGCCAATAGGAAATGTGAATTCTGCTGAGCCTGATCTCCAAGTTATGAAATGGTGGACTAATCAAAATACATCATGATAATTGTATTGCATGAAAAATGCTGACTTGGTGTTTAATGAGTGAAAGGTTGTGTTAAAGCAATCAGATTATGTAAAACTGTTAAATAACATTTTTATTACAAAATACATCAGCCACGAGCAATTTGTATACTGTTTCTCTGTTTTCTAATTGTCTGTCTGTCTGTCTGTCTGTCTGTCTGTCTGTCTGTCTGTCTGTCTGTCTGTCTGTCTGTCTGTCTGTCTGTCTGTCTGTCTATCTATCTATCTATCTATCTATCTATCTATCTATCTATCTATCT
>JAGKQL010005943.1:0-10238 GCA_018398635.1 Cyprinodon brontotheroides
TCCAGCAGTCTAAGCCTATAGCAGCAGAACTATAGAGATAGCTCAGATATTGAAGTAAAGATATTAAACAACACATCTTACAAGCCTGTAAAGAAATTGTTCTCAAAAAGAAACAGAAAGTAAATAGTTTCCCAAAAATATTAAACATTTAATTTTGAAGCTGGAAATGTGTTAAACCAAAAATCTGGATGAATTATTAATTATGAATAAAGTGTCTGATAATTGTGTCCTGATGTTTTAGTCTCAGGTGGAGGACCGCCTGGACAGACTGGATGACGTTATCCACGTTCTGAGGAACCACGCCGTGGGCCCCACCTCCTGTCTGCCCGGTGACATCCATGGCTTGCTCAGCCAGTCCCACCAGAACCAGCCGGGCCCCACCGGCACGCTACCTCTGACCTGCCACACTCCGACTATGGTTAACAAACATTACTTTAAAGGATTAAGAAGTGTAAAAAGGGTTGTTTTTTTAGACTGTACACTGGAAAAACGATCTAGAAATAAGTAAAATTTTCTTAAATTAGGTGAATTCACTTTTAATTTTAGTAGGTAAATGAGATGATTTGCCAATGGAATGAGTATTTTTGCTCTTAGAATAAAATATTTAGATAAAATGCGCTTGAAATAAGACAATACAATTGTGTTTTCTTATTTTAAATGTAAATTGTCTTGTTCCATTCGTAAAATGTCTCATTTACCTCCTCAATTCAAGAACAAATGCACTTATTTTGAGAAAAAAATGACTGATCTAGCTTTAGATTTTTTCCAGTGTAATTCTGCATTGCCCCCTCCTTTTTAAACATGTCTGTTTTAGCAGACAGTGGGATTTTAGCCCAGCTAGAGTGGAAGCCCACCATGTACAGGGGAAGGGGGGTATTTAGCGTAATCCGTAGGGTGTATTAAATTCTCTCACTATCCTGGGGCATTTAAAGGGCATACAGTGGTTTAGTAAAGGGATTAAACTTGTCTGGAATTTAAATATTTGTGGAGCAGGAGATCTGCTCCTGGTTTCCTGGACTAAAACAGATCATTTAGGACCTGCCGTGTCTTACTCTTGAATTTATTACACATAAATGGAATTTTCACCAACCTTTTACTACAATTAAAACTGCAAAATGGCTGCAGTAAAATCTCCCCACAGTATGATGCTGCTACCACCATGTTTCACTGTGGAGGATCTCATTTCAGACTAATGTACAGGAATCAATGACACTGCATACAGAGTTATTCATAGAGGTCAAAAAAGTTCATTTTTTGACTCTGATGACCTGAAGCTCGCAGCTTTAATGGCAGTGAATGTTATTTTACCAGATTTTAGGGGAATAGGCATGTAGTGTCATGTTTTGGTTTTCAGACTCTGAATAGGAGCAATCATAGAGGCAACGATCAGTTGGGTTTTATTGAAGGTTTGTGGTTGTACAGAGTGAAGTCCGGCAGGCAGGGTTGTCAGGATACTGCTGGAAGAGGCTTGGTGACAGGTGAGCAACAGTTCGGTGCTGGTTGAAGAATGAGGGATGTGTGAGACTCACAGAGAAGGCGGCTTGGCGTCTGTCTTGTGAGGATGGAGACCAGTGGTCCAGGCGAATGGTGAGATCAGATGGTGGTGTCTGAGGGTGGACAGGCAGGTGAGCTCAGGCAGGAGGGCTTTAATGGTTCTGAGGCCCGAAGCCTCACTGGTTCTTAGAGGCTGACTGAAAACGCCTCTAACGGGAGTCCAAAGCGAAGAGGTCTCTGGAATGGTTTCAGGGCTTTGGATCCTGGTTTCTAGAAGAAGGAGCAGAGAGGACAGGGTTAGATTCAGGCAAAGCTAAGGAAGCTAAGGCTCGGTTCAGGATCAGTTGTACCAACGCTGGAGCATTAAACTGACGCCCTCCTCCTGGTTCCAGCTCCTTAAAAAAGGTGGGAATCAGATTGATGAGGAGCACCTGCCCGTCCAGCCCTGCAGAGAGAAAAAAATAAGGAAAAACCCGGCTTGCACCCAGGATTGGGAGTATGACATGTAGTGGATATTCATTTGTAAGAGAAATCAAATTAACAAGCATGCATTACTTTGGCACCTCATGTAAAACTGCAGCAGAATGCTCCATGTCTGCTCTTGTAATGTGACAAAATGTGAAAAAAGATCAGAAGTTGTAAATATCCATGCAAAGCATTGAGTGCATCTCCAGATGTGCATTATTGTTTAGTAATAAGTTTAGCTTAATTCTTTTGGTTTAAAACACAAAAACGATAACCGGATCCATTGAACTGATCTTTGTCTCTGTGATTCTTTAAGGTGGAAGCCGTCTCCATGAACAACAATCATTCAGCCTTCCAGAGCAGAGCTCAGAATGGCCATCCCTACCCTCCCAGGCAGAGGGCCGTGTTTATGCAAGGGACAGGAGGAGGTAGAGGAAATCCTCCCAGAAAATCAACCAAACGATTGACCTTTTAGCCCTTTTTTCAGATGATTCTATTTCATTATGCTTTGATATTGCACAGGTGGAGTCCAGAGTAACCTGGAGTTAAAGATGGAGAGCAGGGAAGGGGAGGAGATGATGCACAATGACCACGACCATGGCTCAAACAGCCCAAGATCAGATGATGAGAGCGAAAGCAAAACTCATGGAGAAAACAGCACTCAAAACAGGTAACAGTGGATCATTAGAGCAGGAAAAAATACATTTAAAATACACACTTCAACAAAATCAGTATCATGCATTCTTAAAAACACAATGCTCTTATATTATTATATCAGTATTACAACTGAATAGTTTTAAAGGATGTTTAAACCTTATGCTGTGGGAATCCAGCATTTCTAAACAACTTTTTCTCTGCAGATATTTACCTCAGCAGGAAACGTTTCCAACCTTTTGTAAAAATCTGTAAAAGTAGATCAGAATAATTAATCTTCTACTGCTTTGGTTTATAAGTTTCACAGATCTAATCTTAGTTTAAGTAATATTAAGCGAGGAAACTCCCAAAAAGTAAAGCAATATCTAGTTTCCAGTTGCACCCTGCAGGTTTACCATTAGGCAGTACTAGGCAGGTGTATAGGGCCCCAAATTCTTGGGGGGCCCATAAAACTGTTTACATGTATAGTTAAAGGAATAGTACACCCAAAACATGATTAACCTTCATTTTTCTACTCACCCCCATGCTGAAGACAACACTCTGGAGTACTTTTGATATCTCAAATGCATCTGGAGATCTGGGGAGGCTTCTTTGCTGTCTGCTGACATTCAAATAATGGAGGTCTATGGCCGGGCAAGAAAGGTCCATAAAAGTCCACAAAAAAACATTGTCAATATTCCTCCATACTGCTTGTCCAATGTATTCCAAGTGTCACTGAGTGGGTAGCATCCATAATTTACTCAAAACAAAAGTCATTTTAGAATGTTTTTAGAGCATAAACAGTAGTGTATAAGATTTCCTGAAAGCTGCTCGTTCGAGTCTCACGGAAACAGCGGCAGATCAAAACAGATGAAAGTGCGCGATTTCAGCCTCGGCAAAGAACTCATGCTCTTCCTCAACACTGAGAAGTCCTCAGACATTTTTCTTTTCGTTGTTTCTTTTCTTTGCACAGGTAAACAGCACATTTCTTCTTCTACGCGCTTGCATTATCGGCCAGAGCAGGCGCTGAACGCGCGACTTTCATCTGGTTTGGTCTGCGCGCCTGCGTAATGGAGGGCGTGAAGCAGCGCTTTTTAGGAAATCCTATACACTAATGTACAGTTTATGCTCTAAAACATTCTAAATGACTTAGTTTTGGAGTAAATTATGGACACTACCCCCACTCAGGACACTTGGAATACATTGGACTCGAGCAGTATGGAGGAATATTGACACGCTTTTTGTGGACTTTATGGACCTTTCTGCCCTCGGGCCATAGACCTCCATTATTTGAATGTCAGCAGACAGCAAGAAGAAGCCTCCCAGATCTCCAGATGCATTTGAGATATCAAAAAGTACTCCAGAGTGTTGTTCAGCATGGGGTGAGTAGAAAATGAAGGCTAATCATGTTTTGGGTGTACTATTCCTTTTTAATACAACTATTCCTTATTTGTGCACATTAGTTATATTTTTGATAAAAATCCTTTTGCTAAAAAGCCATCAGAACGATATGTTGGGAAATATTTCCACAAATGGGACCAAATTAATTTAGTGAATCACACACCAATGATTTGGTGGTTAAATTATTATGATTTTTTTTTTTTATCTTAGCTTTTTTCACCAGCATCTCAATAAATCAAGTGACCAGAAGAGGGCAGAGAAAACCGCAACATAACCTCTCCTCTCCTCTCCTCGGAAGCTTATTCAAAGTTTTTCTACATAAATCAGAAGCTCTTTCCGTAAAAATTCAAAAAATATCCACTGGACTTGGTTTCCAAGATTTGAAGACATTTCTCCACCTCTCTAGGAAGCTTTCTCAATTCATTTGAATAAAGAAAGCTTCCTGGAGAGGTGGCGACTATGACCTGGATGACTGAGATCCTTCATCAGCAAATCAGAAGCTCAAATCATTTTCTTTCTCCCACTGTTTCCTGCTGCAGCATCCATGAGGACGAAGACCTGAGCCCCGAGCAGAAGGCCGAGCGCGAGCGAGAGAGGAGGATGGCCAACAACGCCAGAGAGCGCCTGCGTGTGCGGGATATCAACGAGGCCTTCAAGGAGCTGGGCCACATGTGTCAGCTGCACCTGAAGAGTGAGAAGCCGCAGACCAAACTGCTGGTGCTGCACCAGGCGGTGGCAGTGATCCTGAGTCTGGAGCAGCAGGTCAGAGGTCAGTGCAGCAGAGCAACAGGAAGGTCGCATCTCATCGGAATTTTAATTTTAAAAAATTAGCCCAGAATTATTATGTATTATATGTTTAAAATGCAAAACTTCATTTGTTTATGTTTGTGAATGCAGGCGTTAAAACAATGATTTATTGTCTTTGGGGTAAAACATCATAATTTATGACACTTATACATCTTGATTATGCAGTTAGACATTAAAAGTGAGAAATTATTAATTTATAAAAAAATATTTAGGATTTATGAGGCTTTTTATTTTTGTATCTTTTTAAATTTGGTTTTAGTTTTTCAAGGCAACATTTCTATTTACACTCTGAGTTTCTCCGTTCAGTGTTATGGTAACGGCTCAAATGTTGCGTCTTGCAGAAAGAAACCTGAACCCAAAGGCTGCATGTCTACGGAGAAGAGAGGAAGAGAAGGCGTCCGGCATCATGTCGGATCCACAGTCTGTACATCTCGCTTTTCATCCAAGTCTGACAGACCCTTCAAACCCCATGGGTCACCTCTGAGCATCTCTTACAGACAACCTAAAGCCCACATAAAGTATTTCACTCATTTACATTAATGATCAGTTTCAATCACTTTACAAACTATAACAATGGCTTGCATTAGTGTTTATATCATATTTTATCTAAATTAATAATGCAAATAAAAATCAGAAATTGGCCTGCAGTTGCATTCAGCCTCCATTAGTCAACAGAATCCAACTTTTGCTGCAAAACTTCAGGCCTTTAGGGGAATTTCTCCATCCTACTGTAAAATAGTTCAGACTCAGATTAGCTGTGGGCATAGAAGAGTATCAGAGTAAAGGGAGATGAATATCCTCTGAAACCCCCCTATTGACGGCAAGGAATTTTTATAGCGTTCACAACTAATAACTCAGAATGCATGAAAATTACAACAGCAACATTTTTTACCAATATAAACATGTTAGACATCGTTGGAAAGCTTAGATTCTCCACAATTCAACCACCAAATTCATTTTATGGACAGAGCGAGCACCAAAGCATAATTAACACGGATGTAGCAGCATGTCAAAATGTAAACATGACAAAGCAGCCACAGCTATGGTGGCTGAGAAGTGCAAAAACACATTTACAATTCAAAAACACATTAACAAATAAACAAAATAACATTTGAAGAAACAAAATTATATTTTTATGAAACAAATGTATATTTGAAAAAAGTTAAAATTTTTAAAACAAATTTACATTTTAGCAAAATAAATTTACATTTTAGGAAACAAATTTACATTTTAAATAAGTTAGATTTTTAGGTGAGAGAAAGTTTCATTTTAGAGAAAAAAAAATACATTATAGGGAAACAGATTTACATTAAAAAAAAATTGACCGTTCGGAAACACTTGCAAAGACAAAACTGCAAGCGGCAAAACACAGTTACATAGCCAAAAACAAATGAACTAAAGACAGCTACACGGAAAGGGAATGTCCCAGTGGCCGGATGTGAGCGTCACCATTACCCTGACTTGTAGTACAAACAGCTTCAATCTGTAGTCCTTCTAGCTTCACGTGAAAAGTCAGCTGGCGATTTTAGATGGAAAGAATTGCACTGAAACTGTTTTTCTTAAGTTTACGCTAACCGAACAATGTTTTGCCCTTATTATGGAGCAAATTTCAGCCAATTTACACCATTTTGTTCTTCAGGCGGACGGTTCCTCTGGAACTTTTACGGGACACGGACCAGGTGGCAGGACCAAGCTGCAGGGCCAAGCTCAATTGCGTGGCAGTGGCTGCGGCCAGAGCCTGCCATCGGAGTGGCCGTTGGTGGCTGCTGCCAGCCGAGGCCACTTATTGGCAGATAAAGTACTCCGTTCCATCAAGTAAATGTGACATTATAAAAGTTTTAATGCAGTTTATTAAGCAATAACATCACAATAAAAAAAACCCATAAAGAATACATTTTAATACAGGTTATTAAGCGATAACATCACAATATATAGCCTATATATATATATCTATATAAAACAATCTAGTTAGAAGTACTATAAATAAGGCATTTGCCGAAAGACGGCAAGAAAAATACCCAAAAAATAATTAAATACCAAAGAAAAAGAAATCAAAAAACTACATGACAAAATAATTCAGTGGCTCCGGCCAGTATTACGCTCGGCCCTGCTGCTTGGTCCTGCCACCTGGTCCGTGTCCCGTAAAAGTTGTGCGTCGCTCTGTTAGTACGTCATATGCTTGTTGATCTGATTGGTTTTATTTGGCCCGTCTATCACCAACATCATAGGCCAATCAGCTAACCAGTATTTTAAGCCCCTTCCCAAAAAATTACTTCAGCGGAAGGTTTCCAGATGGATATGCGGAGCAAATCCATCTGGAAAGATTAGGAGACGCTGGTGACACCAAAAGTTCAAAGCCCCACAGCTCTGGAACTGTTGGAGCTGCAACTGAAATTTTCTGCATTTGTGGTTGACATGATGTAGAACAAATTTAATACAATTAGACACGCCTATTCTCAAGCATGTCTTTATTACTGCTGAAACAAGACCTTTTATTTTCGAGAATAAAAAACAACTTTGAGCTTATGCAGCTTAGCTGTTTTTAACTCACCCAATATTTTATTTATATTTCCAGAACCTAGAAGGTGTTAGCTTTCAAATGATGAATCACGCATGCAATTTGGGCTTACAGCTCCTCACTTATTTGCTTTACCATTCGGGTATGCAAAATAGTCAAGGTGGGTGTTAAGAGGCTATAAATCCATCCTAAAAAAATGTACTACTTTCTGTTGCTCAGTCAAACAAAATGTTGGTAACATGCAATCAGGTTGGTTGCTGTGTGGAAAGAGCTCAAAGAGAATGAACGTTTTTACAAGACACTGTATTTGATCCAATGCCTGCAGTGAATCAACTTTTTCAAATGTTGTTAAATGATTTTTTTAACCCTGCTGTGTCTCTGATGTCTAGATCCAGGAGGATGCAGCTCCTGTCAGGTGTCCAGTGTTTCCAGTAAATTCATCCGGAGCAGCTCAGGCTCCCTGACCGGAAAGCGTGATGCTATTGGACAATCATTCCTTCTCTTCCCAAATGGATTTTTTATAACGTTGTGCCTAAATATGATTTGTATCAGACAAATGCATTGTAAGCTGCAGATGTTTTGTACATATTTTTTAGATTGATTGGTAATATTTCTGTTGCAATACATCAGAACGGACGGATCTGATAACGTAGAGCTTCATGTGCTGTTTAAAATGGGAAAAAAAAAGGTTTGCTGGTTATATTTTCAGCGTTTCAATATATATCACAAAGCTCAGTGGACGGACTTTCTCATATTTCTGTGTTTTTTTTATTGTGGGCTCTATGTGTGGGAGTGAGTGTGTAAATACTGCAGGGGTTTGAACATTCTGTGAATGAACAGATCTCAAGGAATGTTCTTTTTAATCAAACATGGGGATCAAACCTGGTCTGTAAAGGAGTTCAATGTTTCTTCAATGCACTGCAACAAAAAACTTATTTCCTGTGTGGACGGTGGACATAATCCGCCATCTTCTTGTAATTATCGCTCCTCGGATGTCGTCAAGCAAACTCTGTGCATGTTTAAGTTTTTAATTGAAAATTATCTTTTTTTTTTAAGTTATAAGTTATCTTTTATACAAATTGTGAACTTAATAATGTGCTTTTAATTGTTATTTTAATCATGAAGACTGTTTTGTGCAGTTTATAGATGTACTTACATTTAATGATCTGAGCAATACAGTGTTACTAAAGAGGCGATGCTTGGTCTTTATTTAAAAGGTGATTATAAAGAAACGCCAAAATAATCTCAAACATTCTCACCATAAAATGTAAAATATGTGTACAATTTGAGGTCCAGGCGTGAGATGATATCAATATGTAGCAATAAATGTATTTTTAATTCTCCTTTATGTTCTAGTATTTTAAGTCTTTAACAAATAAAGATTATCTGCATAAAGTGCGATTAAATAGAACCTACTGGTCCATTTACAAAGATAGCTGTTAGGCTAATTGCAGATCATGCAGTACATTTTGTAAAGAAAATGGTTTAATCAAAAGCTTATTGCCTAATCGTTTGAAAATTTCAGTGATTTTAGTTGAGTGTAAACATTTTTAGAATTGTTAAAAAATATGTCTTTACCAAAAGAATAAATATTAGTTTTATGATTTGACAAAGAGATGAGCAGCTGATCAAAAACAGCTCTGAGTCCGGAGGAGGACGGATGGAGGGCAAATAAAAAAGAGGTAAATCTGGTGAAAGATAATAAGCAGAATAAAAGAGTCTGGCGAAAAACAAGGTCATTATTCAACATACCGGTAGATCTTTTTCAAGATGGTAAATTATGCATTTAACTGCTTTTAGTAAAAGGAAACAGCAATAAAATCTATGACACCAAGAATATTTATAGTTATAGCACTTTTTTAAATATTTTTTTTGGTAGTGTTTCATCAATAATTTACTTATTACAGATTAGGGCCAGTGGGAAAAAAAAAGGTCACAGATTTTTAATTTTTATTTCAGTTTGATATGGAAATAAAACTCAGAATTCTGATCTTTTTTTCTCAGAATTACTTGACTCCAAGTCTCTACTAATCTCTGACTTTAATCTGGTGAATTTTTGAATTTTATCAGAATTTTGACAGCTAACAAAACATGCCGAAGCATCAAGTTATAGCCGCAAGTCTCGTTTTGTGGAGCCTAGTTTCTTGTTTTTAAATGAATCTTCTGCTCCTCCTCCATTACGAGGAATTTCTGGGCTTCCGTGAGGGGTGCAGACAGGGGGCCATTTTCCACCACAATGTAAACACTGACCACCCTCAAACAACTCACATCTTTGTCAGTAGCTGAGCGCTGGTAAATCCCGTGTGGGGCCTTATGCTCATGACGGAACCTCTAGCACCTCATCTTCTGTTCCTCATTGTCTGAGACCAAGCCGCTTCAGCAGATCGTCTGATGGAGCGTTGTCCTTGATGTACTGATGGATCTTGTATTTTTATATCCTGGATAGGGGCTCTCACTCTCACTAAGTCCTCGGCCTCCTTCCTTTTGGCTAGTGTACAGCGTCAGGGTGCTTGATTTGGTGTGGTACCCTCCATGCATATATATATTCAATTCAATTCAGTTTATTTATATAGCGCCAAATTCACAACACATGTCATCTCAGGTCACTTTCCAGTTCACCAGATCATCCAGTCAGATTGATTCAAAGTTTTCTATCTAAGGAAAACCAGCTGATTGCATCGACTCATTGACTCTTCAGCAATCCCTCACACTAAGCATGCTTGTAGCGACAGTGGAGAGGAAAAACTCCCTTTTAACAGGAAGAAACCTCCTGCAGAACCAGGCTCAGTGTGAGCGGCCATCTGCTGAGGCCCACTGGGGTTCAAGGAGACAGAAGCAGACGTAGAAAAAGAAGCATAGATACAAAAGGCAAGTGTCAACCAGCTCCACAGGCGGCCCCGTCCAGGAAACACACAGCCAG
>JAGKQL010005944.1:0-10434 GCA_018398635.1 Cyprinodon brontotheroides
AGGATGAAGAGAGCACATCCAGTTAGTCACGGTCAGAGAAACAGGACTACACTGGAAAACAGGCCGATCTCCAGCATCTATAAACAAGGGTGTTGATGGCAGCAGCACAGCTGATATTTCTCTCCAGGATGGAGTCACAGCCAAACAGGAACAGACCAGATGAAGCTACTATGAGAAAAAGCAGAGAGAGCAGAACGTTAGAGATTGAAGTAACAGATTCTGCAGAGTGGGAGAATAGAGATAGAATGAAGCAGAATTATGAAAAAGGGGTCCCTATGTCCTCCAGCAGTCTAAGCCTATAGCAGCATAACTATAGAGATAGCTCAGGATAACCTGAGCCACTCTAAATAGAAGCTTTATCAAAAAGCTAAGTGTATTGATTCTTGGTAAGAAAGAGAATCTACCAACGGAATTGGGATTCTTTGCACCCAATAAGATAAACTAACACTGTTAACTTTAAAAAAGCATCATGAAGTTGTTTTTACATCTATTTTATTTGTTTATTTCTAACTGAAATCATCTTACACCTTTTCCAAATAATCATATTTTCCAAATAAGGAAAAATTAACTTACTCATATTTTCTTTTTCACAGTTGAGGGCTGCATAAATTGTCATTAAGGGCTGGATTTGGCCCACGGGCCGTGGGTTTGGCATACAGATGTTATCCACCTAAAATCCACTGAATTGTCTAGCTTTAAAGGGGCAACATGTTTCAAATTTCAGGCACGTTGAAACCGTAGCAGGTCACCTGCTAATAAACAGGGTAAAACTTCTTACATAAAGCAACATTTGTGTGAAAGTAGAAAGAATCAGAATAAGGGCGGGGCCATGAAGAGGTTAGTAGGAGGATGAATCAGGACTGGTGGAAACTTCGAGTCGGACTGATCAAAGATTACAAAGAAGAAGAGGAGAGAGGGTTGAATTATGTGTGGAGGTGTTTGAGGGGTACTTTCCATCCAGCATGAAAAACCTCAGAAGGCTTCCTCTGCCAGTTCTCACCACATGCAAGCCATACACTCACATGTAAACAGGTATTCACAAAACGTACACACACACCCACAGAGCTTCAGCTTCTAAGCCTAATTTGCATCGTTCCTCTGGAAGACTTTACCTTTCTCTTTGCGGCGAGTCCAATTTCCTGGATAGTGGCGAAGGGTTCTTTTCAAGCCTTTTCAAAGCTTTTTCGACACGCACTCCATTCAGCCGGAGTAACACATTGTCTAATAAATGGTGTGTGTGTGATGAAAGCAGGTTGTAACCTGACAGAGGAAGCGGAGCAGAGGAGGCAGGGCCGGCTTATATCTGCCTTATTCTGATGTCAACGAGAAAGTAGCCACATCTGAGCAGAGGTGGTGATCCAGAACCACCATATGGCTTCTCACGGCACCTATGGCCCTGGAGAGGTTCCAGCCAGCCGTCATGACTTCCTGTCTAAGTGTGTATGTGTGTGCCCATGAGGACAGACGAGCTGTAGCAGCTGTCTCGTGAGCTGGGCCACTGGGAATTGGTGACCTTATGCCTTTCAGGTGATCGTAGCTCACAGCCATTTTTGCTCTGCCTCCCCATCAAAGAAACAGCTCCACCATTTTTAACACATTTGGGCAACATTTGTTTTTCAGGAAACTGCAATTGTTGTAAAATTGCACTCTTTGCACAACAGGTCTAATATAAGCTGCATTTTGCACCCAAAATACTACTCTTTTACTCTGAGCTTTCGATACCAGTTTTTATTTAAAGGGAAAATTCCGGTTTTAACACTTTTACGCCCATTTTCTGTGAGTGTCCAGGATGAAATCGAATGTCCGACCACCAAAATTTTTGACAATTGATTACACTGTCTCTGCTTTTTGGCTCGTACAGAATCCCCCTGGCTGCTTCAGAATGGCTTCCATAATTTTTGTATCGATAAATGATCCTTAAGAAACGAACCTTAGCGTCAACTTTTTGAAACATATGCTCACGGTTGAAAAGTGAAGCAGCAGCTGTGGCAATGGCGTTCGTAAAAAACGATTCTGTAAGTGTTTTATTTCGCATTTTTGTAAAAGCGGATTCCTGTTGAGTTTTATTTAGCATTTTGTAATATCCCATTGAGTTCTGTTGGAATAGTAGTATCCCCCGCCACCGGAAGCGGAAATGGGGCCTGTTTGCACAGGTTGTAGTTTTTTACTTAGGAGCCCAAGTGTTCCACCTGCTCACGCCTCTGTGGCCGCTTTCCGGCGTCGAGGTGCTAACGTCTCCTGTTAAACACTTTAAAAACTCTGAAAATGGAATCACGAGAAGGTGGATTCTTGAGGAGGACATATTAGAACTTTGAGTTTGGCCGGTCAGGATACCATTATTCGCCAACTGAAATCAGTCACTGGAGTGTGCAAGCCCTTCAGATTGAGCAGGCGAGGAAGTTTACTTATAAAGCGGTTTGTGATCATATCAGGAAAAAGCCAGTTCACGGGATTTACACAAAATGCTAAATAAAACTGAAGACAGGAACGGTTTTCTTCACGAAACTTTTGGAACGTCATTGAACACTTACTAGCTGGCGACCCGGTGAGGTAGCATATTTTAAGAAGCGGATTTAGGGTGCAGGGACATTCATCTGGACGTACTATTAGGACATTGCTCGGACATGCACTATGGAAGCCATTCTGGAGCAGCCAGGGGATTCTTTCATGAGCCAAAAAGCAGGAACAGGACCAATTGTCCAAAAATTTTGGTGTCGATAGGTTGATTTCATCCTGGACACTACAGAAAATGAGGCTAAAAGTGTTAAAAGCGGAATTTTGCTTTACAACCTTTAGCACTATGGTGGTGAGGAATTTTGTTCGTTATTGTTTGCAAACATGGCTTGAAAAACTGCAATCCGCCAATTTACACTGTGAAAATCTTTATTCAAACTTTTGGTTTGTTTTATTTTAAAAACTATAATTATTTCATAGTTTTATTGACCAGGACTTTTACTATTTGTTGACTTTTTAAGCACCTTTCTCTGTTTTAGATCAGAGGTTTTAAAAATTGCATTCCTTTCAAATTGCATTTTAAAGATCACTTGCTTGTCCTTGCAGAGCTAATAAAAATCTATCCTTCACTCTTTACTCGAAAGGAAGGCAGAGGTGAAGAGAATGTGATCTGTTAAAATGCAGTTTTAAACTCTCAGATTATTTTTATTGAAATAAAAGAGGGATTTAAATGCTAGGTGGAATTGCTTTATTGTGCTAGTATCGGTTTCCTGGACAGGAAAACATGCAGAAACCATAATTTTTCATCAAAATCAATTGTTCTGTAATCATGTAAATGGACTTCAGATCATTAGCATTCTACAGACTTGTAGAACTTAGTTTAGACCTAAAGTTTTCACTTAAGTCTAAAGAAACATCAATGATACGTGAAACAAAAATGGGAAAAAAGGTCACTTTAACAGTATCTGAGCTGGAATAGATGATATGGAGGAAATTCTGCTGTAAGAACCTGGTTAGGTTTTCAAAACCTCAGTCCAATGGAGGGAATGTGGAGGACAAGAAGCAAACCAATTAAAACATATTTTGTGGTAACATTCAATTCAATTCAGTTTATTTCTATAGCGGCAAATTCACAACACACGTCATCTCAAGGTGCTTTTTTACAGTTCAACCAGATCATCCAGTCAAATTTGATACAAAGTTTTTCTATCTAAGGAAAACCAGTTGATTGCATGCTTCGACTCATTGACTCAAATACAATCACCTCACACTAAGCATGCTTGTAGCGTAGAGTGGAGAGGAAAGACTCCCTCCACATTGAGAAAAATGGGTAGGTGGATTGAGTTGATCACAACTATAAGGAAATATTTGACTTAAATCTGTCATGTTTTCATTTTTATAAACATAAAAAAAAATAAACATATATATATATATATATATATATATATATATATATATATATATATACTATATATATATATATATATATACTATATATATATATATATATATATATAAACGGAGTGAACTTATCAGTGCACCCCCCTTTTGTTATATATAAAGGAATTTAATTAAAATAAATAATTAAAAAAAACCAAATAGCTGTAGGGGTAGACAGCCAAAGAGCAGCAGAAATTTCTTATATATCTTCCTGATTCTTGGAACAGCTTGAAAATTATCACAAAAATGTGAGGACATCCTAAATGGAGCCTAACTCATCTAAGTAAACGGACTTCAAAATATAACTACCATGAAGAAAGAGTGAAATCCAAACATTTTCCAGTAGCAACTTTCCAGGCCCTCCTCAATGATTACCGGTGTATTTTCCACTTTATCAGAGTAGAATAACACAAGAGGAAACCATGTGGAAACTAAACTCCTGAGATGGTTTCCCCACTGAGAATATGTTGTTAGTTCCACACAAAAACAAACTTCTTGGTTCCCCTCTTGGTTAATCAAAGAAAAACCTTGTGAGGTGTGGTGTGGAAGTAAAAAGTCAGCAAAGTTGGTTGGAGCAAAAACAAAAGGTGATTTATTAGGTGTCTTTCATCAGAGCATGGTTATACTTAGAACAAAATGGCAGCTTTCCCATCAGACCCTTAGTACTTAGTCCACCTATATACTGTTATCCCCGCCTTCTCAATTTACCCTCAGCCAATCAAATTTCAGCCATCATGGCTCCCTCTATAAGAGAGCTGGGTTTGAGAAAGCCTCCTCCTTAGCATAGGGTGACCAAACGTCTGTATTTCCCTGTGGACATGTCTGTATTTCACGTCCTGTCCCCGGCGTCCCGGTTTTTTTTTTAGAAAGTGAGGAAATGTCCTGATTTTTTTAAATCACCTTAATTGGACCATTAAATTTACAGGCACTAGGGCACAGCGCACGGCGCTGCGTGTGATGTAATCCCTGAGGAGCCGCGCCAGTGCTGGCAGCCCTGTTCTTAATCAGAGGCTTTGTTCAAAAACCTGGGCTGCATCCTCCAAGAACGCGGTCTACCTAGCAGACTGGATCCTTCGAAGTCCTTGAAAATAAGGAGGACCGGAAGAGTTTTGGCTGTTAATTCAACAGGTCCTCCCTGCAACCGTGCGAGTTGACACACAAAGCAGGAAAATAAATGAATAACCGAGGTTTTCAAAACTGTTTGTTTATTTATTTATTTTTTTAAAGTTAAAAGTGAACAAAGACTACACTCACAAGAATCCAGAGTGGAATAAAGGTTCCAACCACTGGGAGCAGGAACAAATCAAATCAAATGTAATGATAGAAACCTTAGTCAGTTAAATAACCTGCTGCTGTCATTTTGCACATCTCTGATGTTGTTCTATTTTCAAATATCCATTCCTGTAAAATGTCCATAGCTGCATATTGGTTATTAATTCTCCAGTTTTATATTGTTAAAACACTTTACAGAATTGCTCCAAGGTGTCCTGATTTTCCCAAATGAAAATATGGTCACCCTACCTTAGCAAGGTTCCAAGATGGTTTCTAAAAAGAAAACACCCACAAAGGCAACAAACAATTCAAAAAACAAAAGGATCACATACACATTCTAGAACCTGAACATTACAGAAAATCCTATTGCTTCTTAACAAACCTATAATGGCCACAGAAATAAATAATTCTAGCAAAAGTCATGAATACAGTTTCTATAAAAATGCAGGACAATGCCTTTGAACAAGGATTTATTCAAAAGAATGATTAAAAAAAGAATAACTAATAAAACAGGCATAGACAAAAATAAGTGCCTCAGAAAACACTAAATAATCTGACCAAATGTTTGTTCACATGGTGTGTACCACACTCAACATGGACCAGAGAAAGCCAAGGAAAGAATTGTCTTAGCAGATTATGAAGAAGGTAAAGGCTATAAGAACGTCTCCAAGCAGCTTAATGTTTCTAAGACTACAGCTGCACCTTTTCAGAAAGTTAAGATCAGTGGGACTGTAGAAACCTCAGCAGTAGGGAAAGTGATGACTAATCAAAGAGACGGACATACGAGTGGTAATAAAAGAGCCAAGAAAAAAACTTCTTAAGAAATTAAAGGTGAATGTTAAGCTTAAGGAACATCATTGTTAGATCACACCATTTATCTTTGTTTGAGCTAAAGTGGACTTAATGGGAGATAATCAAGGAGGCACCATTGTTGAAAACAATAATAAAAAGCCAGACTGAAATTTGCCAAACTATTTTTACAAGCCACTAAGTTCATGGGATAATGTCCTATGAACATATGAGACAGAAAATTTTACTTTTTTTTTCTTTTTTTTTTTCCAAAGCAGCTTAGTTCTATGTTCACAGATGGAAAAATGAAATATATTTTAAAAATAACCCTGTTACTACTATGAAAAATGGAGGAGGTTCCGTTATGCTATGGGTCTGCTTTGCTTCTGGCACATCCTATTGAGCATCTTTGGAAGGAGTTAAAAAGGCAGCCTTTACACCTCACTAGGAGTGGACCAGAATACCTGCAGAGAGCAGCAGAAGGAACAGGAATTGTTCGATTGCAGCGATTGCCTCCGAAAGGTTTGGCAACAAAATATTAAGTTAAGGGTGCCATTATTTTCATCCTGGCCTGTTAAAAAATGTTTATTTGTTTAAACTTATTATTTAACTGGATTAATGGTGATTAATCGATTATTGAAATAACTGTAAACTGATTTAATCCATTAATCGTTAACTGGAGTATAGAGACTCTAAATCAGCGGTCACCAACCTTTTTACAGTTGAGGGCTAATTCAGGGGCATTGAGTCACAGGAAGGGCTGCCAATACTGACCTATGAATGGCAAGGGTCAATGTTCACCTAAACTTATAAACATATCTTTATCGTATCTTGAAATTTCTAATTTTATTTTAGACATTTTCATTTTGAAATCTCTATAAATGCTTAAATGCCATATATGATGTTATATAACTGATTAAAAAAAGAAGAGCAACAGAATACAATGAAATTTCAAATGTAGCTCACTGTTGAGTTGTTCTATTTTCAGAAGACTCTAAGGGCACCCCTTGTGGTCCTTGAGGGCCCCTTGGTGCCCGTGGGCACCATGTTGGTGACCCCTGCTCTAAACCATGCTTAGTTGCTGACAGTAGGGGTGTCGTACAATAATCGATTCAGCAATGCATTGCAATACGGGGCGTGCACGATTCAGCATCGATGCGGCAACGCGCCATAATCGCATTATGTCACTGTTTATTTTCTGGCCTCAAATGGACAAGTTGTGAAGTTTCAATTACTTCCGGGGGCATACCCATCAACAACTACAATCAAGATAGAAGGAGGCGGAGGGAGATGACCGCGATAGACGCGGTAGGCCTAATTAAAAACGCGACCAAAAGTTTGCGGTGTTTGATATCTGGGCACATTTCGGATACTTTACGAAGTCAATGGGATTTGGATGCATCGCAATGCATCATAGAATCGAATTGAATCGAATCGTTACCTGGTGAATCGTAATCGAATCGAATTGTGAGGGCAGTGCCAATGCACACCTCTAGCTGTCAGTGTGACCCACTTAGAGCAGTAATTATACCAAAAATTGTAAAAAAATATATATATATGAACATTTTGCATTTAAGATTTAAAAAAAACTTTTTCATCTGTCAGTATGCTGATGAAGATTCTCAGTCATCCAGGTCATAGTCATTCCGTTTAAAAAACAAGGCCCTGTCTATATAAAGCCTCAAACTCACTGTAAATCCAGACATTTGAATTGAGAAAGCTTCCTGGATGGGAAGAGAAACGTCTTCAAACCTTGGAAACCAAGTCCAGTGGATTGTTTTTAAAACTTTCTATTCAGAACTCATGAAGTAGAAAAGTATTTCACCTGGTTTGATTTCATAAAAAAGTCTTCTTTAAGGAACCTTTGGCTATCTGATTATAAATCGATTGATAGAAATAATAATCGAAACTAATAGATTTGCAAAATAATTGTTACTTGCAACCCTATTATTTATTATACTTTTCTCAGATTATTATTATTTCTTAGACTTAGACAGATTTATTTTGATTTCATTTTTTAAACTGCTGCCTTGAAAAACAGTAATAAATACATTAAAAAATAGTAACATAAACATATGACTGTATATTTACAGTTCTAACATTCATTTTTTTTTTTTTGATCACTGTGAGTTTTTCTTTCATTAAATGAAGGATGCTGACATTTCTGTCCAGGTGTGTTTATGAAAGCAGAGGTAGAAACAGAAGCTATCAAACTGATCAACTCAAAGTGTCAGAACTTTGGCCCAGACATTGAAGGAATAAAAAAATAGCTGAAATTCCAAAACAAAAAGCAGCCAGAGAACCTAATGTGTGTTGCTGCTTTATGGTTCCCGTCTGTTGATCTGAACTGAATCCTTTTGCAGGCTGATTGTGTTTGCTGCTCCTGCTCAGGCTGTATTCTGCCACCACAGGGTGTCTCTGTGGTGCAGCCCAGGAAGCTGCAGAGATGCATCAGCTGTGACCTCCTTCCTCTCTCTTCCTTATCCGTCCATCAGGCAGGAGACTTACAAAAGTGCAATAAATAGATTCTAATCAACATAGACATAATTCACACCGGCAAATTCAGACTTTTTTCACCAATAATTTTCGTTTTAGAGACGACATTCCTTAAAAAGATAAAAACCGTTAAAAAGGAAGCTCAGATTTGAAAATAAAACAAAACTGTTCTGGTTTTTGGTGATAAACTGCACTCATTGGCTACTGTCTGTGGCTCTAAACTCACCTGAATATAAAAACAATAAAAAGTTGTCATGTGCATCACAGCCGTAAATGCAGAGAAATAGGAGTTATGGTTCAAGTGCCCAACAGTCACCTGTTGTTGTGTCAGCGGGTGCTGTTTGCAAGAGGAGAGGAAAACTCTTTAGGCCCCCGTCCACACGAAGTCAAAACGTTAACACGTAAACGCTGATATTTTTCCAAAACGCTTTGCGTGAAGACGGAGACGTGAAATAAATGTGATCGCCCACACGAATGCATGAAAACGCTGCAAAATGTATGCCAGGCCTGTAAGTGGCGCCTGTGGTGCCAAAGCAAAATAGGCGACGAAATGTTGGGCATGCGCGACTCAATATTTATACATGGCTGCCCTGGCGGTCCATTTTCGTGGTTCAGTCAAATTCAGGTGCTGAACTATGTGGTCGATATTGCTCTGTTCTTCCTGGAGATATTCCAGAAGAAGAAGATTCTGTTGTAAGTCCGACAGCAGGGTGAGTAGCATGAGCAGCAAACCATTCAACACAGCACGGCGCCATTGTTGTTGTGATACTCGTGTCGCAGCGATGCGTGTTTAGAGGCGACGCTTATGACGCATGCGCGTAAGAAAAATGCGGTTAGAGCTTAAAGATGGAAACGCCGAAACGGGCGTTTCAAAATCTTCCCACTCTGAAGGCTGAATAAAAAAGATCGTTTACAGACCGAAAACGCCGGCTTCAGTAGATGGATGAGAGGCTGGTTTGGTGAAAATTTGTAGGCCGCGCTTTAGGCCAGGGTTTGTCCTTCATGTGGACGGGCCTAAATGTGTTTTTTTTTTTAGAAGATCTGACTGAAACTGTGTGGATACAGAGACACAGATGTGATGTTAGGGCAGAGATTTTAATAACTTCGCAGAGGCTTTGGGTGAAATCATAATGATATATATGCAGATGGAAAAAGTACTCACCTTCCTGCACTTGAGTAAAAGTACAGTTACTTGTGTTAAAAATAACTCTGGTAAAAGTGGAAGTACTGATTAAACTTCTTTACTCAAGTAAAAGTAAAAAGTACAGGCTTGTAAATTTACTTAAAGTATAAAAGTAAAAGTAGAAACCACTTTTTTCATGCCGCTGCCTACATTTTAAATGGATGTCTCGCCAATAGGACTAGATCCTCGCTGTGTTCATTTTCAATCATCTCGTCGTCCATGCTACTATGCTAACGCCACCGCCACTCAAGTTTTCGCAATGATTTGTCGCTAATGAATACCGTAATCTGTCGATCTCATCTTGTAGTGGTAAAGGCCAAATGCAACGTAGATTCCCATCCAATTAGATTGAATTTGGTATTGATGACGGAAAAATAATAACGTAACTCCATTGAAAAATGATTCAAAAACTAAAGTAATGAGACAATTTTTTAAAATGTAAGGAGTAGAAGTAAAAGTCGACAGAAAAATAAGTAGTAAAGTAAAGTAAAAATATCAGAAAATTATTTGAGCTGGCGCAGTAACGTAAGTATTTGTACTTCAAGCTACTTCCCATCTCTGTATATATGTTGGCTATTCTCCTCTCAGCCCTACAGGCAGGAAACTTGATGCCATCAAATGGATCCGACTGCAGCAAAAGCAGATCACCACATGCTCACTAGTTATATAGCATTTTGAAAATCCTCTGTTTCGATGGTTGTATACCAAAGTTACAATACTAACCATTTTCACACCTTTGTTTGTAGAAGTTGGAGCTCTGCCTGTTTTCCAGTGTTGTCCTGTTTCTCTGACCGTGACTA
>JAGKQL010005946.1:0-10180 GCA_018398635.1 Cyprinodon brontotheroides
CCCTCATTTCCCTCTTCTTTCTCCTCTCATCTTTGTATGAACCCCCTCTTCTCCTAAACTGGCCTGACACTGCTGGTTCCACTTCCTGAACAGTTGTTGGCATCCAGTTTTTCACCCTCAGTGCACCATTTTTCCCCTCCAAAACCAGTTCAACCCATTTTGTGTCTAACTGCCTCTTTTCATGGTGAGACATCCCTCTCAGATTTATAACTGATTCTAAAAATGCCCCTCTGAGACTTTCTCCCCCAAACTGACCAAATGATCGTGTATACTCTTCTCCAAGTGTTTAGCCAAGAGAAAGCAAGACCAAAGCTCAAAATCCAAAAACACACATCAACAGAGAGACAGACAAAAGAGTTGACCTAAAAAGGCAACTGGAACAAGCTTGGTTGGGCTCTCAAAAAGAGAAAAGGGAAGCGGTGGAGAAGGAGTTTTTACCAAGACCTCCTGATTTTTAATCTGAATAGAAGCAGCTGCTCATCATGGGTCCATGAAAAAAAATAAAAATTCTAAGAGGCTTTGAAACTTTGCAAAGTAGCCCAGTATCTCACACAAGGCCTAGAAGACAAACATAAAGACCCCACGCCCTTACGCTGATTGATGCCCTGCACAAACACACTTCATCGGAGGTGTTAACCACAGGTCAACTGTAGCACACGCTGGGCAAAGAATTCAAACAATTAGTTTTTTAACTTGACAAAACCCCTTGTAACTAAAAGGCCTTTACATTCATAAAATCAACTGCTTCCATGGGGTCTAAAATGCATAAAAAAAAAAAAACGTGGATAAAAAATAGATATTCAGAGACTTCTTTATTGATGCTTTTCTGTGTTCAAAGCAAACAGAGCCCAGCAGCTGCTTCAACAAGTGAAATCTGGTGGCCTGCAGAGCTGTGTAATCTCAACAGCAGCAGGTAAACCAGGCAGCTGGAAAGGTAAATAAAGAAGACATGAAAAGAAAGGAACAAATCAGAAGCTGAGCAAATATCAGGTGTTTGGAGGTATAGTGTAACTTCAGGACAGCAGTGGAATTATCTCTGCTGTAAGGACGATACTGTTATTATCTCCTCTGTCATCCCCTGCCTCTGCAGCACTCATTCATGTCTGCGGGCACTTCTCGCTCATCGCTTCTTCTAATGCTCCCGCAGTAGCAGATGGCAACGGGTCTGCTCCACCGACGGGACGCACGACAGCGCCGGGGCGGCGGCTCGAGCCTGCAGCAGATGTTGTGGTGACATCTGACCTTGAGCCAGGCGTCACTCTAAAGGGGTTTTCCTGACTGTCGGGCCAATCTGCCATCTGCCATCTTTCTGAGGTCACATGCAGATGGAGAGATGTAATATGTGGGCTACACATGTGCACTGTACACAAATAAAACCCTGGAGTGAGTACACAAATTCAGGCAGCTGCCTGGAGCTCACTCTGAATGCCTTCTAAGAGGCTTAGTGAATTAGGTTATTTATTTATTCAATTATTGTGCCATGTAAAGCTCTGTGAGACACAAAGTCATGTTTGGTCACATTTAAAAAAAATTCATTTTTACCATAATCATCAATAAAGTAAAAAAAAAAAGACCATAGAACAAAAATGAACTGGTTGTTATTCTATCACTGTAATGATGCAACTTTTTTATTTAATCAAAACCTTGCAAAAGGAGGCGTGAAAGAAATGGAAAAAAACAAGCTCAACCAAACACCTTACTGAATAATGTATGTTGTTTAGAATTTAATTCGATTTTACAAGCTGAAAGTTTACAGAAAACATTATTTAACTAATTATGTAACTATTATTTAAGTAAGGCAATGGTTTCCCTGGAACATTTCTTAAATGTTCAAGCCTACTAGATACTATTATTTTACTGTTTGCTTATTGGTTTTTCAAAACAGATATATTATCCTGAGCCTTTTCGATCAAACAAAACAGTTGGGTAGAAATAAAATAATATACAGGAGTTAAAAATGATTGATTTCAAGACTGCTGAAAACTACAATGAAGCTGTTCCCAAGATATGAGTTTCTTTAACTTTAAAGGCACACTATGCAACATTTTTCAGTTAATTAATGTGTTCCATATCGCTTATGGATGATTAAATGATTCATTTCCCAGGTTGAACAAAGGTGGTACCTCGGCCGCCCTGGTGGTCTGTGGGGAAATACCGCGACTTGTAATTGCAGGAGTTACCCGACCCGCAAGACCCACAGGCTCCTCAGAAGTCTCGCGGAGAGTCAGTCTTGCTTTACGGCGCAGAACTGCTACACGCCTCAGTTAAAAGCATGCCTCGCTAAGTTGGGGCACACAGTGGCTTATCTTTGTGCAGTTATGCTAATGCTCAACATCAGACGCTAGCAAAAATCACCTGCCTGCTGCTTCATTTTTTGCTGCTTGTATCCAGTTAAATTTGGATCGCCATGCTGAAGCAGCTTTGTTGCCTCTGGCTGCGCCGGGTGTGCAAAAGTGTGTGCCTTATCGCCCGCTTTGGGCTGAGCTTCACTATCCTTTCTCTGCCTTGCAAGCTATATTTGCTGGGTGGATCAGTGGGAATAAAGTAGTTTTAATATGTGTTTAAGTGAGAAAATACACCTGAAAACGTAATCAGTGCCCCTGCCAGTTCATTCAGATTATTATCCTGCTCTCGTCGGACGCTTCAGACCCCTCACATACCAGCTGGTGCAAATGACAGTAGGGATCCCTTCATCAGCAGCTTCCTGGCTGGCAGCAGCTCCCTCGCTGTTCACCACGGCAGCTGGTAGGTGTTTTTCATCTCATTTAAATAAATCCAAACTGCATATTCTGCCGGCAGATTTCTTGCATTTAAGTTAATTTTTAGCGCCAATAAACTGTTTAAGAGGAGTGATCATCAGCCCTGTGCCCTTCTCCCCGCGCCAGATGCTTAAACGCGCCTGATGCGTGCTGCTTCGGCTGCTTTCAGACGTTGCTGCGCCAAGCTGCTCAAAAACGCCAAGGACCTTTTTAAGCTGCTTCTGACGCTACGCTGTGCATGTAAACTCGCCGCTGTTTGTCAGCGCTTTACGGCGTGTGAACGAAAGCATTAAGTCATTCGCTATGCTCGCTAAGTCTGCAAAACTACCAAACAACCGCGCCTGGCTTGACGGAGAGAAAACCAGGAGAAACAGCTGTGCATATTTACTTACAGTGCACTTTTACTTCTCAGCTCTCTGGGGAGCCTCGGCTGAAAAATCAACAACCGTTGCATAGTGCGTACCTTTATAAATGCATCAAAAAGAGTCAGCTGAGTTTTTATTGACTTATGGACAAAACATTTATGAAAAGTTTTAAAGCCATGTATTTTTACATGGCTTTTAAAAATGTGGCTGTTTGGAAATTAAAGTAACAGGTGTTAAAAACCTGAATGTAGGCTGAGTACCTGAACAAAATGACTTGAAAAACTAAATAGCTAATATTAGTTCACTATACTTGCAAAGCTTAAATGTGAGCAGAATACCAAGGAAGTTATAGTATAATGTAGAAACTGAGATTTTTCTGTGATGTCTTAGACGCCGTGATCTGGGAGTCAAACTGGGTTAGTGGACCATGTTTGTACCTCTGACTTCCCCTCTCTTCATCCTGTCTGTCCCCCACCACCACCCCACTGCTTCTCATTTCCTGGCCGTTTGCTTCTGTGCCTTGCCTAAGTCCCCTTTAGTCTTGTCTGATCTGTTTTAAAAGCTTTGCCCAAAGGGAGAGGGGGCCTCTCCTCCCGGTCTTTCTCCTCCTTTTCTTGCCCTCTCCTGAGCTTTCCCAGCAGCTTGTGTCATGGCTAACAACAATGTAAATTTAACTACCACAAGAGGAGAAATTTGTCAGTGGAAAATACATTGAGAATTAGCTTCCAACTCACAATCTGGCTCTATTGGGATAAAAATACCCTACCCAGTAGAACTAATTCTGCTACAAAATCCATGGTTGTTGTTTTTGGTGGAACTGAAACCAAAGTTACCACTGAATCCCAACTGGCCGCAGAAATTACAGGACCCTCCAGTGCTTGCCCTCTCCTTATGTTCATCACTCTTTTCCTTCCTCTGTAATCGTACAGGAGAGCTGACCTGGCCGGCCCACATCTGGCAGCCTTCATTAGTGACCCTGTGAGTTTTGGAGCAATGTGGATGCAGCCCATGGGAAAGAACCAGCTCTCCCCAGGGACCAAACACTTAGCTTATGTGTGTGTGTGTGTGTGTGTGTGTGTGAGAGTAAGTGTTTTTTGAGGGACTGAGTTGTTTTAATGACCTCTGCTACAGCCTGCTTTACGAGGCTGGGAACCACTTATAGGTTTTCCGGGACTCCGAAGGTGCAAATGACAAAGAACCCTCAGGTTGTACGTGTAGCAGAAAAAAAATCCCATCATTAATCCTGCCTATGCTAGATTATCCTATTCTGTTCTTTTGTGTATATAAATCATTTACTTGTTTATACATTGGCACATAATCAGATATTTCTGTCTACATGCAAGTTTGCCTATTATCCACATCTGATTTATTTACATAATCAATACGTTCTAAAAACTTTTAGCTGTTTCGGTTCCCAATGTTGCTATTCTTGGTTTTGAATTGGGTGCTCAAATATATAACCTACAAAATGACCTAAAAAAATCATTAATGCCAGACTGTTTGATTATTTCAACAGAAACCTGTGGCAAACATTTAACAGATAAATACACATGGTATTAAAGCTCCAATTGCAAGATTCAAGCATTGAAAAAAAGAATGGTGAGGAGAAAAAGGGGGGCAAAGTTAAGACATCAGGCAGAGTCAAAATGAGAATCTTCACTAGAACACTTCTGACACTGCCTTCAATACTTCATTGTGTCACACATTCCTTTACAACAAATAGTTTTCATTTACTATAGGAAAAAATAATAGACTGGAAACTAAGTTAAAACCATTTAAATACTTACAATATAAAATAAACCATTATATTACCCAGTGCATTTTTTATAGATCGGAAAATTAATTAAAAGATCATAATTTGATAGGATTGTTTAAAAAAAACAGTGACCTGATGCGCTACTCGGACTCGTCTATCTGGAAACCAAACAAGTAGAAGAGGAATATGAAGCTCACTACAGTGAAATGCGCTGCCTTGGCAATTTGTGCAATTATGTTTGCTGAAAGCCCTAAAAAGAAAATGTGACAATATATTTGGGCAAAGACATGGCTGGCCAAATGTGGCTACTACAGTCTGTCAATTTTACAGAAAGAACTCAATTTCACTCGCACCCAAGCCATGCTTTTGTGTTTTCATCTGAGAGGAAAAGGAAGAAAATTCCTTGTTTGCGTATGCCCACTGATCGATTTGCCCATGACAGTCGACTGAATTTCAAACATATTTGAGTTTCTTCCGACCTCATGATTCCTGATTGGGAGGTGGTGGTGAGAGGCTAATAGCCCCTCGTTATCCCCTTTACACTACACGACACAGGACGCATGATCAGGCAGTAAGTTGGCCCGGTCTGAAAATTCGGCACGACGGGAAAATTGGCCCCAAAAGGGCAAAAAATCATACAATGTATGCCCCGCTTTAACTGCAATATAGTTAAGTTAAACAAACAAGCTTCAACAATTGTACTTGTACTCATAGTATTCCACTTATTAGGGAATGGGTTGTGGGACCATTAGCCTTAGCAGACTTCCAGACTTCCCTCTCCCCAGACACCTCCTCCAGTTCCTCGTGGGGAGGTCTGAGGCGTTCCAGAGTCAGCTGAGAGACAACCATCCCCTAGGCTTCAAGGCAGGTGTTCATTGTGCATTCAAAACAGATTTCCCAACCATCTCAGCTGACTCTTCTCAATGTGGAGGAAAACAGACTCTAATCCGAGACTTGGGATCTCCTAACCCCTAAGCTTGTATTTGAAATCTCAGTGTTTTGGTCCTGATCTAGATTTCATGAACATAAGCAAGCTTAGAGAGGTAGACCAACTGGTAAATGGAGAGCTTTATCTTTTGGCTTAGCTCAATATTCACAACAACACAGTGATGGAATGTCTACATTAAAGCAGCAGCAGCTGCACAATTCAGTCTATCAATTGTGAACAGGATCCCAAGAGACTTGAATTCCTCCACTTGAGGCAGGAACTCTGATATGAAGAGAACAAGCCACATTTTTCCAGTCAAGAACCATGGAGTCAAAATTGGAGAAGCTTCACACATTCAACTGCAAACTGCCACTGTGCACTTTGTAGGTCTTGGCAGTAGGAAGCCAATCTGCTTGTTCCCCAAACCAGACCCCCTCCAGCCCTTGTCTGCACCTAGAAGTCCTGCCCATAAAGGGGACAGAAAACAGCCCTACTAAAGTCCAACATGCTTTGAAAACAGGTTGAACTTAACACAGGGAATGCAGACCAAACTCCTGCCCCCCTAGAACAGTAGCTGGATGGCCCCTAGGAAAGGGGTACTAGCTCAAGACTCCTACTGTACCCACCACAGGGCATTATGAGGGACACAGCTCAATGTGTTCTCCAGGTCTACAAAGCACATATGGACCAGTAGGGCAAACTCCCATGAACACTTTAGCACCCTGTAAGGGTGCTAGCCCAGCGTTCCACAGCTGTAACACTAATAATTAAGAAATTATTTGACCATTTGGCCCCTAGCCTATTTCAAAGTTCCTGTGTGGACTGTTAATGTGATTTATAAAGAATAAGGATAATATGTAGTACTGATTTATACCACCTTGTAAAACCAGAGCTGTTGTTTAACCTACAGTCTATTTCCATAAAAAAGCCATCTTATCTCCTTCTCCTAAATATTCAGCAAAGCCTTTCTGCGTCCGGCAGTGAGAGTGACTCAAAGCTTAAGGCACACCTGGCAGACATCGTCAATCTGTTTTTGTGTGGAGTTCAATGGGCAAAAACCACAAGTAATCATGGGTATTACGGAGCACGCTGCTGTGCTGATGGGTGGATAGCCCACATGGTTATTATACTTCAACCCACAAGCAGGTGGTCTGGCAGAAGGCAAATAATAGAAAAGAGGAAGTGTGGTTTGAAATACGCAAAGGGCCTTTGTTTCTCACACACACATACACACCCTCATGCAGACTGTCAGTGACTGCGATCAAAGTTTATGTGATTTGTCTTGGCATATGCCAAACACAGAGGCTCAAATGTCTACTGTGCAGGGATTCTCTAGAACCATGTTGTTCTCTCAGGTAGAAAACCCCTCTCAACAGCCAAAGGGAACCTAACACTGGCAGCGGCGGCCATATAAAAGAGTTACACTATGTGCTTCTGCTTGTGTGATGATATGATCAGATACGGCACCTTTTCTTCCCTCAAGCCACTCCGAGACTGCTTCCTGACTCTGAATAGGAGCGCAGGGGTGGGAGTAAAGGACGTGAGGGGGGAGTTAAGATAGACTCATCTGACTGGGGCAAACAGGGTTGCCATTGAAGAATGCTCAGAACTAGAGGGACAAGGGCTCACTTTCATTGAGGTAAATGAATACTGTAGCAGAGACACATACCAGAAAGGAATTAATGGCTCTGATTGTTATCTGAGAAAAAACTTGATAAAACCCCTAAAAAGTAGACAGGTTTTCAGCAGCAAGATTCAAGCTCTAATGTTTTTAAATCTTTAATGGCTGTGTTTCTGCTGGATACCTCAGATCTAAACTTAGAGATGCCAAAAAAGAAAAAAAAATAGATACGGCTGCTATACACTCCCGCACCCACAGATATTTTAACTGTTAAATATTTTATTAAAATTTGGGGTAAATGTTTTCAGTTTGCTGACATTTTAAACAAGTGTCAGATTAAGTACTTTGAGTTGGCCACAATAGATGCTTTCAAACAGGTCAACTAAGGTAGACTTATGCAACTGAAAACTCCAGTGTCAGTTGTTGACACACAGTCACTTGCAAAACGCTTGAAGTAATCCTAGATTTTAAGCTAAACTGGTGATACATTTCTTTCTGTGAACACTTGCAATCACTTCCAGTTCCGAAGCTATTTTCTTCACAGTAACTTTTTTTTTTTTTTTTACTGCTACTTAATGTTGAATTATGAATCACCCCGCCATAGAAAGGCCCCTAGGCTCCTCTAAGGATAAGTCTTAATTATGTCATAACATAACAGGAATTTTAACAAAGAACCCGATTTAAATTCAGACAGTCATTGAAGCTCACCTTTTTCACAGAGGTTGTCTGAAAATGGCCAAGGGTTGTAAGAGAAAAAGTGTCTATTAAGTGCATGAGGGAAAAAAAGGCCTCAGAAGAGGCAGATATATCCCAAAATGCTTTTCGCGGAGAGCTCTCCATGCAAACATTTTGGGTTTTGCTGTCACAGCAGCCTGCTGACCCAATAGGCTGTCACTACCTGACAGCAGCGACTAATAACAAAGATGGCGCAGGCACCGTGCAGTGGAGGAGGATTTATGAGACCAACAGGGAGCAAAAACCACTGATCATCTGTCCGAACGGTGAGTTAACAGAGTTCGCTATAAAGTCTACTATATAGTCCCCGCTCTTTATAGTGATTGAGGGATTTAGGGGTTAGAGCAGATGTTCAGTTACAGGGTTGTTCATGTGCATTTTTGGAGTGGAGAGCATGGGTCTTTTGAAAAATTTGCCAAAATCCTCCACAATACCTCTAATCCTTAAATAGAACAATAAATCAAGCATTCCTCCTGATAGTGTTTACTTAGTCCTTTTAGAGGAAGTTTAGTACAGGGGTGCGATAAATAGACAGACTTGTTGTGCACCAACACCACCTGTGGTAATATAATACGCAGTACCTTATAAACCTTTCTATCTCACCAGTATCAGTATTAGAAAGGCCGCATACTCCCAAAATCCATCATCTTAACAGAGGAACCAGAATAGTTCAGCAGCTTTAGCTCTTCCTTTAGTTTGTTCTCAGTGCCACTTGTGTCTCATTCCTCTTGGCACCAAATATTTTTTAGCGCTTTGTCACACTTCATCCTGGACTTTTCCTCCTTCTTTTCCCACCACCACTCGATGATCCTTTTAAGCTTGGTTTCACTGTTTCACCTAATGATATAATAAATAGTGATGGCTCTTCTTTGTCACTCATTGAGAGCCTATACCGCCAAAATTATTGTTGCGTTAAATACATAATAATGTAGGTCCCACTTAAACAAACCATTGGGTTAAGATTCTGGTACCGGTTCAAATGGAGTTAGAGAAAATGTTAAGAAGGTTATCTACTACCTGAAGATATAACCTGACTGAAAGTTTTTAACAGACTCTGACTGTAATAGTCCTGAGCTACCGCTTTAAATCTGACCTGCTTTGCAGCTCTGCTGTCTTTTTTTGATTTTGCATCTCTTAAATATAAGATTTTCAGGTGATTCTTATTAGCTAAGGCTTTTTCGGGCCAAGAACGTCATCCTACATTCTTCCTTTTTGGAACACCAAAAATGGGCTTTCAGATTCCACTGCAGGTAATTTAAAAATATGAGACAAAATAGTCATAAAGCATTCAAAACAAGAAACATTACTTTTTGTAGCAGCTTTAAATAAAGATAAAGAATGCAGCCGCTAGAAAATAAAAATAAAAGGTTTACTTTATGAAGATCAAGAGATTAACTTCTGTTAAAAATGACAAAAGTTGAACTTTTATTTTTCAAGCAATCCTATCATCACCAGGTCACATCACTCTGCAATCTACACAGTGCCAACAGAGGTATGTGATCTCTCAGCAGCCTCCTTCCTGGCCCTCCATCGAATCGCCCTGACGTCTCTCATCTCCATGGACAGAAAGAAGGTTTGCTCTGAACCTCTTTGATTTGGGTCATCCATTGTACTACTGGAATCTGCAAGATATTATTACTGGTATGAACTGCTTCCCCTCAGTTCACACCTTCAGAACTCATTGATGATGGGCTGTTTAAAATAAAATCCTCTACAATTCTCCACTTTGGAATTAGTAATCCTCAAGAAAACTAAAGCGGGGTTGAAAACAGGTGAATGAACTTTAGTGCTGGTTCATTTTTGAACATATGTAGTATTCCAACTCTGATGACCTGTCTAAGCTTTGGCAACCCTTAAACTTTTTGCTGATTATCCATTGCCACAGTAACAACCAGCACGAAAAGAGTGCAACTCTGAAAAACACAATCACTGGCTTGGCCTTGTGTGCCTGCTCGAAACCAACCCAATGCCCACCTCCATGTAAAATTGGAGACGTCTGAGGACCGGGACAGTGCA
>JAGKQL010005947.1:0-10205 GCA_018398635.1 Cyprinodon brontotheroides
TGGATGGATGGATGGATGGATGGATGGATGGATGGATGGATGGATGGTAACTATAACTAATTACTTTTTCAAAGGAACGTGCCCAATATTGAAAACAATATTCATTGACGGGTAATTTTGCTGTACTTTGATCAACATTTACCTATTTATGATCAAGCTTTACTTCATATCAAGAATCAAAAACATTGTTCTCATTTAGAGTGTCAATAAATTGCCTTGTTTAATCTTGAGCCTGTATTGCAGGCTAACAAAGAACCCAAAATGTCTCCCCATTTCTAAGGTACATCCAGTTTATCTGGTTCAATTAGCATGTTTTCTAATCCAAAACAAGGCTTTGTTTTTTATGTCCTCTATAAATCTCCAAACTCAACGCAATTTCTGACATTTTGAATAATAAAAAAAAGCTCCTGGAAGAGAAGCAAATTGTATTGAAACTTGGAAACAAAGGCCAGTGGATTGTTTTTAAACATTTTTGAATAACTATGACCTCATGGCTGAAAATCCTTACCAGCAAAGAGAGTACTGTAAGCAATCTCTTTTTCCTTTTTTTAAACAGGAGAAGCTTCTTGTGATATAATGGTGAGAAAGATAATGTAGTGTACGTAAATCTTTGGTTTCAGCTGAATAATAAAGAAGCAGCAACCTGTATTTTATTGACTGCATCCAAGGAACTCTAATAAATCTGCTCCTCACAGATCTCACTTACAGTAAAATGCAATAATCCACAAAAGCAATTTCCTGGTGATTTGATAGTGAGCAGCTCCAGGTTCTGTCTGTGTGTGTCGTAATGAAGTGTCTGATCAACAAGCTAAAAACCAAAAAAACAGGCGCATTTAGGCTCTGGCCAACCTGTTGTGCAATCTATCAGCCCGTGTCATAAACAGTGTGTGTCATATGCTCTGCCGCTGTGTGCTGGGTTGCTTGTGCTAATGGAGGTAATGGGGAGGGTGTGCGCCTCAGAGGTGATTAGGGAGGGTTTTCAGCTCTCACACGAGTCTTGAAGCAGGAAAATCAAACGAGGCTCGTTAACACAGACAGACACTTGGAGCGGCCCAGCACAGTTTGAGCCCCGCCTGATGTCATCAGATAGGTTGCTAATTAACACGAAAGCCTGTCTCATTCAAACAAAAACACACCGGTGACATCTTTCTACCATTTATTGCTCTAACTTTCATTCTTTCTTCTTTTCTACGGCCTAACCCTAAACTGTTCTGTAACTTAGCTACTTAAGCAGGGATTAAAGCAAATTTATTCTGAGACCTTCATCTATGGTTGTGACATCTTCCCTGGAGTTCATGAACTGCATTGTGCCCACTCCATTAAACACGCCACATTTTATGGTCCTTACAGGAGGACCATAAAATGGAGCTAGAATCATCAATTGACTCCTTTACATTAGTTTGTGACATTCAGAGGGGAAAATAACAATGATTAAAACTAAACACGTCTACGTAAAAATAAAGTTACTTTGAAAAAATCTACCTTAAAATTTCCCATTTGATATTTAAATGTACCATTCACACATTTAATATCTTCTGAATGGTCAAATGTATAATTCAAATATAAAATGTGCAACAAAATAATAAAACATCCACTTCAAATGACGCTGCCTGTGACTCAGTATTAGAGGTGATAAGTGAGGAAATAACTTCAATTGTGTTGCAGTTTATTTTACTACTCTGGGTGAACAACTCCAGCCTCCTTATCTCTAGTTTGGTCTAAAGTATCAAACTTTTCACATGTGTAATTAAAAAACTTAAGGTTGTATTGTGTGTTTTCTTGTGTATTTTTTAAATGGTTCTAAGTTTATATGTTTACTCAGAAACAGATATATTTCAAAAATACAACTGAGTAAAATACTCAAGTCAAATCACAGTCAAAGTTCACCTATTGTAAATTTCATTTACTTTTTCTTTCTCTTCGGGATCAATAAAGTATTTTTGAATTTTGAATAGAATAGAATAGAAAATCCCTTTCTTGTCCTAAACTGGGGAAATAATAATATTTTAACCGTTCAACTTTTGTAAACTACATTTTAAACTACAGACAAATCTACTTAATTACAGTAATATAAGTAAATATAATTAGTCACTTTCCACCTGTGGTGCAGCATAACGCAGGTTTCAAGCCCCCAGTTAGAGGTCATGTGAGATTTTACAAACTGCTAAGGCTACCATCATCGGTTTTAACGGCGAAGGAATCACCATTTTATATTTATTCTAGCTCAGAGGTCACGGATTAGCGGACCACGGTCCGGACCCACCTGCTGGCTAATCCGGACCCAACCTGATTAAAAAAATTTATTAATTACTACATGTTGTCTGAAGGCAGTGTTTAGGCAGTGTGCTGTCAGTCTTAGTTGCTGCTGCTGCTACTTTAAGACACGGCAGGCAAGCCTGAGGCCAGAGCCGGGGAAAGGCTTTGGCCACAGGTGGGAAAGAAGGAGAAGATGATGAGAAAAAGAGAGCAGAGAAAGTGTGGACTGCTGGATGAACTGTGGTGAACTGGTGAAAGAAAAGTGAAATGGTGCTCAAAGATGATCCTGAACATTTAGAGGATGTTTGGCTCAACCTGCTGCTGTAAAGCAGGATTCTCCACCATGAACAGAATCAAAAATAAATATGGATCCAGGCTCAAAATGAGCTCCTTGATCTGTGCTTTAGAATGGCTTAGTCTCCATTCAAACCCAGGTTTAAAGCCTTGCAGGGCAGCATAAAGCCCACTGCCAACATTAAGACAGAAAAAAAGAAAGAAAATCAGGCAGTTTAGGTGTTTTGAAAAAAAAAAAAAAACGAGTCAGGAAATTGTCTATATACCAAAACTGAAAGATTGTTTTTCTCTACTTCAAAAACAATTTAGATTTTAAAATAGAAAAATGTTCGGTATTTTAGATTTTATATTGAAAAAGTCAATGTATAACATGGTGGCATAAAAACCTCATTTTATTTCAGTGTTAAATTCTGTTTAAATTAACAGATTATAATTAAAAATATCTCAGGATCTTTACCTGTTTCCTTCATTTGAACCCCGCTGATTTTTAATTGGTTACCCCTGGTCTAGCTCCTCCAGGGGAAGCGGGAAAAAGGTTCTAGGGTATTGAGTTTTGCGGGCCCTTTAAAAGTCTGTCAAATCATAGCTGCCATTTACTCATGTAAAGAAAACTGTTTAAATGATGAAAATAATGTCATTCCCAGCAACCCTTTTTCTCACTTTGCCTTTAACGGCTAATTATCATCTTCATTGTTGATGTAATACATGCTTGTACAGCTGTTCAGAAGCGCCGAAAAGCAAAACACGAGCAGAGGAAGCGGGAGGAGACGGATCTTTTGTCCAATCTGAAGTGACGGATAGATGAGAGAGCCTGTTTATGGGCGTAATTGTGTAAATGAGGCTGAATTAAAGCAACGACGAGTAAACAAGCCTCATCCATATTAATAAACTGCAGGTTTCTCGCCTCCACTTCAGGAACCGATAATGTCTCTCATACTAATAGATTGCACGTCTTTCATCACACTGTGCTTTATATGTTATATATATATATATATATATATTCCCTGGTTCTTTGACCTCTGACTCCAAAACAACAACTCTGCTGGGGATATTTCAGCTTTATGACATTTGCTTGGCATTTTAGCTGAGCTCCTCTGTTTGCTCCCAGGAAGGTTTTCCCTTAAGTTCATAGTTATCCTCTGTAGGCACGGCACCCAGATGGATGTGAGAGTTGATTTATAGGGATCAGCTGATGATCAGGATGTAAGCAGCTCCATATAGCTAAAAGGTTTCCTAGTAGGAAGATGATAGAGAAGCTACTGCTTCAAACTAGCTTCAACATTTTATAACAGAGAAAGGATTAAGATACACTGAAAAGAAGCGATCTAGAAATAAGTAAAAATGTGCTTAAAATTAGAATGTGGCCCAACCTTAATTTGAGGTTGATTTGTAATGGAATGAGTATTTTGACTCTTTAAATAAGATAAGATAAATGATCTGGTGAGATTAAAAAAACAGGAAACAATCTGCTTCCTTAGAGTCGAAATGACCACTGAAAGACCCTGAGTTTGTGGAGTAATGATGTTTACAAAGTAGCAGCTTCACGAATCTTAAAAAAGTTGTCTCTGCAGATGGCTGGTGTTGGGCAGTGAGCACACTGACAGGAGATGAATGAACTATGGCAGAAAAACAGGAAACCAGGCGGCTTCTCTCCATTCAGTTACGGGTGAAATGCTTTCTGTCTGTCACTCTGATGCTTTTCCTCACAGCTGTAGGTTAAGACTGAAGAAACTTCACAGATAAAATAAATGACATTAATGGTTCCTGCTCCACCTTTTATTGTTCACAGTCAAATAATGGGTTTTTAGAGCATTTTATTGTTCTGATCAGTCCTTTTTTTGTTACAAATTCTTCTAATTACACCATTTGGTTCCTTATTCTGATTTAATTCCTCTTATCCCTCATGTCAGTTTGCTATCTTTTTGTGAAGCTTTTAGCTTCTTTTATGTTAAGTCATCTGTGAAAAACTGGTAAATATTGGCCGTTTTCAAAGTTCAATTTATTCCAGTCACAGATGTTATAAAAAGTCTCCATAAAAGTGTGGAGTTGATTAAAATAATCAAACTGATATTTTATCTCTGTGCATGAATGAATTACTGAACCCCATGCAAACGGTTTGATTTTTAAATTGGTCTCAGAGGAAAGATTTTTTTTTTTTGTGCAAGGCTGTAAAAATTGGTAAAGTTGTGGGTTGTTAGGTTTTCCTTTCACATTGAGCCCCGTTCCAAAGATGCTCCTTTCAGTGATAATCGAATCAATTAAACGCAAAAGATATTGAAAATAATGGGTTTTAGAGCACAGCAGTGTGCCCTGCGCCTTGTCTGAAAGGCTTGCATATGCCAGATTGAATGAAATGCAGAGTTTTCACACAAAAATAAATCAGAAGATTAAGAGCAGAAAGAAGAGAGAAATAGATAAGTAAAAAAAATCAAACAAACATCATGATTACTGTTCAAAGTTTTACACATTTCTAACCTTTATAAAGAGGCTCTACTGGGGGTTTGTGAGAAGGAATTACATTTGTTAACCAGGGACACACTGGTTAAAAACCTACCTGTGCTGTGATATGCTGTGTTATTAAAAAGTTGATAGTTACCATGGCTACGGGTATCTTCCATCTGGTGGCTTCTATGCCGCTATAGCGTAGTATATTACAGAAGTTACAGAAGGCTGTTTCCTCATGGTTTTTATCTGACCTTTGCTAGAAACAGAAATAAATTGATAAGAAATGCCTTTTGAAACGTTTTTGATACTCTGATCTCTATCTATTCACCGATAGCTGGTTGTCCGAAAAAAGTGAAGTCCCTTGCCGCCATATTGGTACTCCCCACTCTCACAAAGACACGCCTTTAAAATGACTACTTGTGTAGCATCTATCTCAGACTGACTCAAAGATATGCACTGAGTTAGCAACTGACATTGTGTAAGTAGAAAGAAAGAGTAAACAAAAAAGATAATTCTCTGTGAAATCTCAATGTTTTTCATTAAAGTTTTTCATTAGATGGATGATGCTGTTGTTTTTGTAGTACTGCCCTACTTTCGGACCTGAAACTATAACATTTGACATATATATATATATCATTATCTCACGTACATGTAATTTATTTATTACTCTTATTTATTACATTTTATGGTAATTACATATGCTGACATTTTTGCATCTGAGATAATAAAAACACACTCTCCGTCTGTCAATATGCTCCATATAAAAGTAAGTTCCTGAGAATTAATGTTTAGCTTTTACACTTTTTAACTATAGGCTATTTCATTTTAAGGCTACGTTGGTGGTGTATTGTGACACAACAGATCTGAACGTTTTCACCTTATGTAATAAACTTTAAGCTGGTACATTAGATACATTTCTTTTTCCATGTATGTATGTTTTTTTTAAGCCACCAATGAATTCTATATACAACTTTAATCATCAAAAATAAATTCATACAGGTTTGACAAATATCACTGATGACATTACTTATAAAAGCCTATAGAGATCTCATCGGTGGCTGACTGGTGGAGTTTTCTCTATAAATTCAAAATAGACCTATACCAAAAACTAATCAAAAAGTATACTAAAGTATACTAGTTTATCGCAACAGTATATTTATATGAATACTGACAACCAAAAACATTATAAAAAATACTTTTATAAGGACAAAACATATAATTTCATGTACATGTTTTTTTTTTGTACATTAGTATTGCCCTTCTGAGGCTTTGTGAAGGTAAAATCTGTGTTTTTGCATGTGGTTCAATATTGTGTGTCACTACCCAAAAAAATAATTTAACGGTTTAATAATGGAAAAGCTCTTAACATCTTTATATTTTTTTATATATATAAAAACTCTTTTCTGGTGTGTTTTATTTAAAGGCAACTAGCAACTATGACAAACACGTAAGGGGAGAGTGCAGTGCAATTGTGCTCTTAAAGGGGTGAAAGTATCGGTTAAGTCCCCCACAGCCTGCACATGGCATTTTGCTCCCCAAGGGGAGGGGCCAAAATACGAAAGTTCCCAATTGTGGGACAATAAAGGGATTAACATTTTTACATTACGTTTTTCTATGTACAAAAATTTTTACAGCTTAGTCATAACCAAATTAATTAATTTATGTTGATAGATGTTAAACAGACAAAACTGTCCATGTTCTTTTGTCAGAATAGGACCATATGCAGCTTTATTATTGGGGCATTAACAGAACAATTACCAATATGGATCTGGAGAGCAGGTAGGCTGAACTATTTATTTTACTATTTTTGTGTCCTTCACTAACTTTGCATTATGAAACACTCTAAGGTACATAAATAAACTTTCTCAAAGGTGATGAATGCTTACCTTTACAAAACTGCAAAAGAGGCATAATGACAAAGGAAGCAACAGGCATACTTTATTGATTCCTGGCGCGACGAAAGCAGCTGGGAAGGAGAGCAATCCCAAATCAATGATGACTGGGATTTTTTATTCTCTCTCAGAATCCTGCACTGTTTGATGCTGTTCTGGGGGCAATTCATGGGCCAAACTGCTGGATCCTCATGGTGAGTCTCTTCCTACTTTTGTTTCTTTGACAGTTATACAAAAGGTCAAAAAATGGGACAGATTAATCGAGATAATGTACTGCCTGCAACATTGCTAGCTTAGTATCAGGTTTTTGTTTTCTTTTTTACTAAATTCAAGAAAAAAAGTGATCTGAAAGAGAAAAATAATTCTGAAAAAAAAGCAGAAATTTATGTTATTTGAGTCCTAAGAAAAAAGTTTTTAGTAAAAATACTTTGTCATAGAATTAAAAGAAAGACACTTGGTAATTAATTGGCAATTATTTCCAAAGTTTAAAAAAAAATCTAAAAATATATATATTTTACTCTCTAATAAAATTTGTTTTTCTTTCCAATCAGACTGAAAACATGGATTTCTCTCTTGATACAGAAATTTTCTCTGGATGTGAAAATGTGTCACTATTGGTCTGTCTCCACAGAATTGACAGCTGAGGGGTGATATTAGTATTAAAGGTTCCGCCCATAGACATTATTATGTAGACGCTTCATCAACTGCTGTCTAGTGGGCGGCCATCTTGGGTCAGACAAAAGTTCAGAGAGGTGCTTTAAAAATGAATAGCAGGCACCACTGAACTAATTTTAATCATATGTGAGAAAAGTCAAAGATAATTTCAGCATAAACCCTTACATGTCAAAACCCCTTGAAAGACCAAAACAAATTTTAAAATGACCTTTCAGTTAGATCACACACATTTATTCACATCCAAAACAATTTCAAATGAAGTCAAAGTGTATGAGATTTATACATGCAGTTATATATTTTTCGATCAAATATTAATATGATAAACACTATCCAAACACTTTAATATTATTATATATCTGTATAGTATATTATTATTATTCTGTATTTAACGACTGTACTGTGATAATATGAATATTACGCGATCTATAGTGGAAAGAGAGTAAAGTTATTGATGCGTAGATGAATGGTAAATGTATGTTTTGTCTAACTAACTTTTGGACCTTATCAGTTTGAGCTTCTTCTAAAACTATTTAGGTGTATACATTTTTATACATATATATATTTACAGTTTTTATATTATATGTGTATTTTTTTAGTTAAATGTCATGATCTTGGTGTCTACTCAGAACAAGAGGACCCAGTGTCCAAGGAAGAGAGACAGTCAGATATCTCAATAGCGTTTATCTAATAATGGCCGGATTTAAAGAAAGCGCCGCCGCAAGAACTTCTAAAGGCAGGAACCTCTGATGGAGGAAAATATACAGGTTAGTAGGTTTAGGATGATTATGAGCGAGTCACCAACTTGGTTAGCACTGGTTCAGTCCGTTCCCAGAAAGAGCGAGGTTGATTCAGTCAGTCGGCTAGCAACAAGATGTGGAGGGGCATCACACAGAGTCCCCTGGCGCTGTATCCCCAGAAGGGCGGAAAAAACAAGCTGGATATCAGGTCCGGGCAGACAAAGGAAGGCAGGAAAATCCAGAGGGAGAAGCCAAAGCCAGTGTTGCGGATGCTCAGGATTTAGAACCAGGATATCAGAAGAAGTTCCAAAGGAAAATCCAGAATGTTATCAGGAATTAGACAGGTCAGGCAAACAGATCAGATGGGAACAGTAGGGCTCAGTGGTTCCTAGAGGACTCCTGTTCTCATCCAGTTCCCAAACACACAGGAAGGTTAAATCCAAAACTGCTCCCTACTAACCCTTAACCATCAAGTGTGACTCCCAATAAGGTCTCACTCACAGCTGTGGAAGGCGCCTTGATCCTTGGTTGAAGGTGGGATGGCCTCTTCCCTCCAATGGAAAAGGGAAAAAATTGTTACAAAGGCAAAAAAGTGACAACCCGTGTGCGATTCTAGCTCTGTAGTTCCGGGTCACATAAAATATAGCATTTGCCCCTTTTTCTTAAATAGGGAAATCATATTCAAATGAATTCAAATCAAAGCGTTAGCCTGAACACCTAAATTCGCCAATCATATATCAACAGTCATCAGTTGATCACATTTTTTGATCATAGCATCTTGATTCATAATTTGCAGCCAATATATGCAGCGGTAGAAATAAGAAATAAGTTGATTAAGTTATTAAGTTAAGTTCTGTCCCAGTGTTCGCGGGGATGGGCGTCTGTGTCTTCAGCAGGTGTGGAGCTAACAGGGCAGCGTTGCAAGGCAGGGCTCAAACATGGACGACTGTAGCCTTCTACGCAAACCAAGCTTCTGCACGCCCTGGCGTCCTCTTCCCACAACATCTTCATCGGCTTTCCTCCTCTAAATAAAAAATGTATTATGGAGGGCTTTCGTACGACCTCAACACTAAGCTCTCCTCCTCTTGCATGTTTCACTCTGTCCATAAGGTTCCTTGACGGAGGTGTGGTTTCTAAGTCACCAATTTGGTGCTAAACGCTTTTGATAAGCGACCAATCACCTTCACGTTAATCACTCTAGGTGTAAAGTCATGCACCACTCAGGAGAATTCAGAAGCAGCGGTCAGAACAGCCCGTTTTTCCACCTGACTTTTAAAACAAATTTTTAGGGTAAAATAAAAACTATTTCAAAGAGGGACCTTCCTTTTTGGAGATAATTAAGCTTTTCATTTACCTAACATGTGATTTTCTGTCAGTGTATTGAAGATGCAGCAAACCGTCAGAACTTACATTTGGATTAATGGGTTTCCTCAGGCATTAGGTCACTGTTACCAGTAGTCTAGCTGTAGCTGTAAAAAAATAAAAAGGGGATGCTGGAATTTTTATTTTTACTTTTTGAAGCTGCACTTGTCTGAGTAATATAGTCTATTAACCTAAAGCAACTATGCATGGGCATGGATTTGTTACACATGTTGGAATGCGCGGTAGAACTGCAGTCAGTCCCTGGACTGGCATGGCTATCAATTCAATTCAATTCAGTTTATTTATATAGCGCCAAATTCACAACACATGTCATCTCAAAGCACTTTACAGTTCAACCAGATCATACAGTCAAATTGATTCAAAGTTTTCTATCTAAGGAAAACCAGCTGATTGCATCGACTCATTGACTCAAATACAATCCCTCACACTAAGCATGCTTGTAGCGACAGTGGAGAGGAAAAACTCCCTTTGAACAGGAAGAAACCTCCAGCAGAACCAGGCTCAGTGTGAGCGGCCATCTGCT
>JAGKQL010005948.1:0-10361 GCA_018398635.1 Cyprinodon brontotheroides
GTTGTGCGTGAAAATCCCAGTAGATCAGCAGTTTCTGAAATACTCAGTGGTGAGTGTAGATACACATTATTATCAGTGGTACATTCCATACCCACTCTACCACTGTTCCAGTACTCCCAAAACAGAGGGGAATATCATGCCAAACTCCTAGATTCAGTTCTTGTCTAGGCTAGAACAGATGACCCAGTTTTCAAAGCAGACAGAAAGTTTGATACCTCAAAAAAGCGTTATGTAAAAGTAACAGATCTACAGTGAACAGAGAGGGCGTATAAGACAGGAACCTCTGCAGGAAGAAAACACAGGTTAGTGACCACATCAATCTTGCAGAGGATGACATGAACGTGTTAGTGACTAATATGTCTTAAAGTTCAGTCTGTGCTCAGAGGAGTTCGTTGGTTCCAGCTGGTCGGCTGGAACCAACGGGGTGGACGCTGCCCAGAGACTTCCAAACTCTGAAGCCCTGGAGGCTTCAGAGTTTGGAAGTCTCTGGGAGGAGATCCGATCCGAGCAAACGAAGGAAGGCAGGATAATCCAAAGGGGGGGAGCCAAAACCAGTATCGAGGAGGTGCTCATGAGTCAGGGCCAGAAGACCAGAGGTGTGAAGAGATACCAAAGGGGAAATTAGGGACAGAGTCAGGAAGCAGGTGGATAAAATTAGCTGTAGTGAGAAACTAGACAGAGCTAGGCAGGTGAATCTAATCAATAATCAGGCCTGTCATTAGCGCCAAGATCATGACACTTTTACTAATGATAATATATATATTGATCGTGTGCGTGTGATAGTTGGCCATCTTTTGTTACTTTGTGGAAACAATTTAACAGGAATATGCCACATTTTGGGGTAATTGCTGGGAGCAACAACTGGTCCACATAAGTAAAGGTTCTTTTCTTGAGGTGGGGGACATGTTAGGGAATACGGTGTTAATTGAGTTAGGTTAGGATTAGGGTTAGGTATGTGTTTGTAATGGTTCAGGTTAGGCCATAGAACTAAGTGGGAAATTAGTGGAAGTCAATTGAAAGTCCTAACAAGGATAGTGTGACACAACAGGTGTGTAAGAGGGGGTGGGGTTGGTTAGCTATATATATATATATATACTATTTATCTACTTAGATGAGGTCCTTTCCTTCAGAAGACATGAATGATCTAAAAACTAAGTTATTCAAATATGTTGTTTTGTTTTAGTTCAGAGAATATATTTCTGCTTCTGTGCTTCTTATTTTGTATGAATCTCTGTTCGAAACTCGTTTACAATAAAGTATAGGATGTAATGCATTGCAAACCCACTTAAAAAAGCCTGTGATCAAAAAAAGACATAAAAGGGTCTGAGTATAACACTCCCCTAAAGGGATTTTACAATTTTCTGAAGCTTAGCGAGTATAACTACTGAATGCTAAATACTGAAGAATGCTAGCGTAATACATACATACCTGACTCTTCATAAATTAAACCATCATATGTGACCTTTATTCAAATCTGTAATCCTAGTCAAACCTACACCACCAGTAATAAAAACCAAATTACAAAAAAAATTGAAGAAAACACACAAGCTTTAGTATTGTATCCAAAGGTCCACAGATTTGAAATGAATTTGATGAAAAAAGTGAGATCCTAAAACTAAAAGTGGTATGACAGCTTACTGTTCAACGTTTGCTGTTCTACAGCTCATGATACATATCTGAGTTTCTCATCTCAGCCTCATGTCTCAAATGTTTCATAAATGTTTCTTCTAAAAATCAATAGGGGAAATCATGGGAGACCTTAACATTACATAGTTCACGTACTCCATGCCAACTCAAATTTCAAGCTGAAGTTAGAACATAGACAGCACCAATAACATTTTCCAAACCTCAGGAGCTATGGGTGAAAATTGCAATATTAAAAACATAAAATAAAAGATATAAAAACGATACAGCATTTCCAAGATTAGTCAACAAAAATTTGGTTAAGTGATTTGAAGGCAAACCCCTAAAGCCCCCCTCTTGAGAGTGACGCTACAGGCTACAATCCCATTCCTTCAAACAATATACATAGGCTTCCTATAGCAATCCTTTGACTCAAACACTGCACTCACCTGGTTATTATTCATTCCAGAGTTTATTGCGGTAATTCTGAGATCACACAATTTCAGCCAGATTTATAAACACAAGCCAGTCTGTGAGGTAAAACTGCCTTTGCTGCTTGAACAAACCAAAACAAAATTACAGTACCAGTTTCAGGATCGGAAATTGTCTCACTTACATTACAATTTCAACACTCGAGCTTGTATTTTCTATACAACAGATGTGTTTTACTTTACTACAGGGCATGTTAGATGTCCATATTATGGATGGAAGCTGTAAGATATCAGTTTTATGGAAATCTTATATCCCAATCTGTTTTTGGATCTTAGGCCAAATCAGAACCTTTGTGTTTCTGGGGTCATCCTGGTCAAAAAGATTACTATGAATCAATATACTGTTGCAGTGTCTGTTAGATCATTTCTTTTAAAATGAAGAGAACCTTCTGCTAAGACATCTACATATCACACAGGGCAGAACTCTCAGTTTGGTTACTGGGACAGATACTCATGCAGCCAACAGAGACAGCATATCTATCAAATTACCGTAATCTAGACGGAGCAGAAAGGAGCACCTTTCATGAATTTTCACAATGCTTTCTGATTACAATTTCCCCCTCGTTTATTTTTCCTCCTCTCTGTTTCAATACTGCAGGTTTATTTTTCAATGCTGATTTTTATCATAAAACAAGTTTTCAAAGAGAAAACATCAGTGTATCTACTTGTAATTTTGAATAATCTACCTCTTTTGCAATGGATAAAGAGAGCATAAGAGCTTTAGGAAGGGATTTTTAGGCTTTATTTCCACAGGGCTTAAGGAGAAACCCCTGCTGCATGGACACTGCATTCCAGTTCTGGTGTGCAAACTCCCTAATGCCCCTATAATTTCTCTGATATTTATATCATTTGTCTATATTGTCTCTTTTTATAAATGTGTTTACATTTTGAGAGCTTTTTATTAAGTTAAAATTATACTTTTGACATTTTAGAATCATAAGTATGCTCCCTGTGCTTTGACAGCAGGAGCTCGTACTGAGAGGTTCCCTAACTTTGTAGATTGGATTCTTGAGGACATCTGCGATATTGCATCATGACATTTACTATTTTTATATAAAGAAAAAGGAGAAAATGAGTATAAAAAAGGATGTGAGAAAGAATTAAACTAGGAGAAACAAATTCGTGAACGGGTTCATGTGATTTCCAGGACCAAGCTTTGTCATGATCTTGGTGCTGATGACTGTCTTAATTATACATTTCATTTACCTGCCAACTCTGCTATATAGCTCAATACTGTAACTGAACTTTTTTCAGCAGACAGGAAACTTTTTCCTGTCACCTATCTAGATTTCCCTCTGGAATCTCTTCGGGCTTCTGATGTTCTGGTTCCAGAATCAGCGGAGCACGTCCTCAACACCACCCTTGGCCGCCCTCTGGATTACTGTGCCTTCCTCGTGTCTGCTCCGATCTGGTCTCCTAAGCTTGAAAACCTTTTGTCCTCTGGGACACTCAAGGGCCCGCCTGCCACATCTTGGTTGGTGGCCAAACCAGCTGGATCTCTGGGCTTGAACTTGAATCTGCAATTAAATCAGGTTAGTGACTCATCACCAGTTCCGCATTTGCCTATAAGTTATAGCAGACATCAGGAAAGGCTCCTAGTGGTTAGCGGCATATGGGAAGCAACCCTGAGGTTTTCTAAGTTTGAGCCCCACTGCCATCTGTCACCAGGTCTGACAAGATCCCGAGCAATTTATTTTAGGACAAAATTTGGGAAACGGTTCGATTTGGATGTGTTCTAATTTCATTTTACCAAGTAAAATCTTGGAAGTGATTAAAAGATTTGTAAATAAATTATTTTATTGACCCAGAAATCTATAACAGTTTAGAAAATTGATTCTTTTAAACCTTATGTCAGTGTTCCCTAGGGGCAAGTTTAGGCATGCGAAATGACTAGTTAGTACAGCATATGTTACGACCCCCTGTTATATCTGAAGCAATTAAACACCCGTGAATCCTGTCGCTAAATGTGAAATTCGTTCTTCGCGAGCTTTGCTTTTACCGTCAGAAGTCCCGCCCAATGCGTGTATGTTTTTCCTGAAGGGAGTTTTATATAGCGTCCTGGATCTCCTCGGTCACTGTAATTGGTTTTGCTGTACCTGCCACCATAAACGGTGCAGTGCCGTGAAAGATGGGGATCGAGCGAGGTAATCAAAACAATGTCATATGATGTAAATGTTTTAGAAAGAGAACGCGAAGTTTGGTTATGCGCACCGATTTCTTATACACTAATATACAGATCCCCAGTGAAAGTCGTCTGAAACATCGGCCTTCATACATTTTGCGATACTGTTCCTCGATGAATGCGCCGCTGATGGGATGCGTCATCTTTTTAATTAATTTCGGTACCGGGAAGTGGAATAAATATGCTGTAAAGTAGTTTGCTATTTACGCCAATTTTGTGGCAGAAAGGTTTACTGCTTTCACCTCCTCAAAACTGCTTAGTGTCTGTTAAAGCGATACAGAATACCTGTTAAAGAACAAACTGTGTAATGCTATAATATGGATTTATGAAGGATCATAGTTGCCGTTTATTGTTGGTGTAGCCGTCCTAGTAGGTGATTGGGTTAAAGCCTTGGCTGAAATAAAGTCGGTCATGTTCCCGGTACCAGTCAATAGTATGTCGCCAGCCCTCAAAAGCGGTTGCTTGTGAAATTGTTACTTCTGCCAAGGATAGCTTCTACTAAGTCAAAACATCAAGAGATTGTTTATTGAGCTGCCAGATCCCCCTGCCCCTGTTAGGACACTCAATACCTCTTGATTCAAAATGTTTCTTGCAACCAATGCAGAGACAGCTGTAAAATGCTCGTTGTGGAAGTTCTCCTGTGGTGTCAAACCCCAACTAGTCATATGATTAGGGACGACCGCAGGGATGTCATTAAGGAGATCTCCGGCCGCCGATAAGTCGTGCTCCAATCAAAAATGCAGAAGACCAAACAGTGAGTCCAGGTAAAAGTGTTACGTAACAGGTTTTATTGAAGAGGTTAACAGGGTAGAAGTGTTGCTCTGAACACTGCTCAAAGTGAGGGGAAGACACAGCTGTTAGTTCAGGCTCAGTGGGGAATTTGACTCGTGACACTTGGAGAAGAGATTTTGGTTGACTCACCGCTTCCAGTGAAGTTGTTGTGTTCTTGACTCCCTGTCTGTGTGCTGTGGTTCCAGTGTTGGTCTGATTCCGTGGAGGGCGGAACAGGTTTTACCCAGAATGCGGTTGACGTTTGGAGAACGGAGATTCTGACTGCCACTCAGATTTCCTGTGGTACCTGAACCGGTTGTTTTGGAGAATAATCCCTTTTTCAGTGAGAACTCAAGCGATCTCTCTGGGGAAAGTGTATCCAAACCTCCTGTTTGAATCCCAGCTCAGTTTGAAGCTCAGTTTATCCTTCCAGAGAGTGAAGGTCCGAGAAATCCAGTTAGCAGGACAACTTCCTGCCAAGAGGCAAAAGACAAAAACAAAGTTAAACTCAGGTTGACAAAAACTCAGCTTGACTCAGCTTGACTCCAGCTTGGCTAGAGTACCCTAAACTGGCAAACACTCTGGCGTTGGAAGGTAGTGGCAGTCAGCAGCTTAAGAACACTCCGTTAAACGAGGAAACAATCAGCAGGTGTGTGAGGAGGCGGACCAGAACCAGGCGCCTCCTGGTGGATGAAGAGGAGACAAACACAGAAAACACAAACACAAAACAGGAGTCCTGACAAATGTCATATTAAGGGGACATGCTTTCTCTTTTTTATGACCCTCAATAAGGAGTGAGGATATTTAGTATTTATTTAATTTTAAGCTATATGTAATGGATTTTAAAAACATGTTTAACTACAGGAGCATTTTATCCCAGCTGCTTTGGACAACTCTATGTGGCTGTAGCTCTTGGTGTTAGTTAGAATGCGTGGATATTTTTGTCGATCCAAAGAGCTCATAAATGCTCTTAGATTTTGTGGTTAAATTTTAACTACTTGATTTTTCCAAGTATATATTTAAAGTGTAATTTTTCTATCTAGTGTGGCTCTCACTATTTCTTGGTCTTTAGGCAGCAAACGGCATGAAATCAGCAGCTGGCATAATTATCTTAATATAGGGCAGAACATTCTCTTACAGGGCTAATTCACTTTTTTTTTGTCCAGGTTACCCACTAACCCATGGTAGATCTCAAGGAGCTACTCAGCAGGTGGCAGATCTAAGAGCAAACGATCACACAGCACCAAATCAGAAGGGAGTTTAAAATTTTTTTTTTGCCATTTATAGTTAAAAAAAATACTTAGAAAAAAGGAAATTAATGGAAACAGGCTGCTTTGATTATAATGAAAGTGTCCACTCAACACCTTACTGTCAACAGCTATTAGACCTAATAAAACAGTCTAAAGGAGGAAAGAAAGAAAGAAAGAAAGAAAGAAACGACAGACAGACAGACCGACAGGACAGACAGACAGACAGACAGACAGACAGACAGACAGACAGACAGATGCAACAGATGGACAGATAGATAGATAGATAGATAGATAGATGGAGCAGAGATAGATAGATAGATAGATATAGATAGATATAGATAGATAGGACCACTACTGGTGAGTAACCTTGGTTCTCCTAAAAGAGCAATTGGTGCTTTCAGGCTTCGCCGAAATTCTCCAAAAACACAGAAAAATAGTCACTATATTTTTCTCTAGTGGCTTCAGATCAGGTCTTGGACATTTCACATGGAACATCCCATTAAGAGACTTTCCATGGCTTTCTATTTCAAAAGTTTATAATGGTGAATTGTATGATGGGGAATAATAAGGTCAGAGCTGTTTGTAGCCTAATTTGATCATTTAAATAACATTTTAAGAAAAGTTCATCTTTCTGTCATTATTTCCCCTCTTTGTGTCCTTTAAGCTGATCTCCAATAATGGTAATGAGCAGAAGAAACAGGCAAAAACTGTGGTCAAGCTCGATACAGGAGGGAGCTGATGGATCTCTGACACATATTAGGTTAAAAAGACATAAAAAGTGCTGCACATTTTCAGTTGGTTTCATTTAATAAACAGTTTTTCAATTTGTTTTTAAAATGTAAATGAAATAAAATGCTTTACATTCAACACCACTATATAAATACACATTTATAAAACAGGTTTTATAAATGAGTTTCTCAATGTGAATCTCTTGGACTTACAGGTTTCTCTGTAAAGGGGATGAATGTTTACATTTGTAAAACAAATATCAGAATTTGGACACATTCTTGTTTACATAATTATGTTGTGGAGTTATATTCAATGCCCATCCAGGTTGGATGCCATATTTATGTTGTGAATAACTGTTACAGTCTTACTTTCTGTTTACCTTTCATAAGTGTGTTTCATTGATTTTTTTTCCCTGCTTTGTGTTTCTAGATATATTTTAGTTCTCAGGTTTTTCTTTGTTGTCCTCTGTTGACCTCTTGTGTTTGTTCCTTTTCCCTTGGTGTCTTCGTTATGTCCACTCACAACTGTGTCCTTATCAGCCCGGCCTTTGTTCAGTCAACTATATATAGTCTCCCATTGCTGTCACTCTTGGCTGGTTCCTTGTCGTCGCTGGTTCCTCCTCATTGTTGTCGTCTACTTCATCTTACCGCATCTTAGATCATCTTTCCTCGTCTTACCCTGGCTCCTCGTGATTGTTTTCCCCTGATGTCTCCATGGTTCTGGTTTGTGTCACATTTTAAGTTGGATTCCTTCCTCTGCTAAACTGTTTTCTCTAATTAAAACTGCAAGAAGTCACCTTTGCCTCCTTGCCTCTGCATCTGGGTCCTCAAAACCACAACCAAACTCTTACAATAACTGTTATATTCAATTCCCAGAAAGCTGTGGATTTATATTTTCTGATACTTTAAGATGTTTATTGCCCTCCCTGGTAGGGGTGGTAAATATCTTATTTAATCAGATTATTATTATTATTATTTTGGCTTTTATGTATTGTTTATGAACACACGCCCTATTAGCTGTGTGTTAGAACAATGAATGAAAGAGTGATTTGAGCACTAATCATGGTCAAACAGTTATTTCTGCACATACATGGAATAAATTCACCACCAACTTCTTGTTCCAAATAGAAGAGTGTATTAACAAAAAATCATTCAGCATCAAGTCAAACATATTTCAGTTTAACACTCTCAACTAAAACTAGTAAAACTGGACTAAACTAAGAAAACTATGTACAAAGAGGAAGGGGAACATGGCTTGTAAAACCATTAGTACAGTCTAAGATGGATATTTGTGTTTAAAAGCCAAAGTTTATCTGGAAAGATTAGACATTGATCAAATTAGGTTTTTTCACTAATTTACTACCTTTTGGCTGTTGTCAGATAAATTCACAATTCCAAATCTACGAGGTGGAATAAAACATTATTTTGAGCCCAATGTTTTATTAAATGATTTGCTTAATCAGGAACAAATAACCTTTAGTCAAACATTATTCATTACCCTCTTTGCAATAGCTAGCAGTGCTGATATACATGAGGGATTCCATTAAATGACTCTTGGCAAAAGCTACTGGTAACAGTGGTGCCCAAAAGTTCCGCCACATTTGTTACTTTAGTGGGGAAGTATAAATATTGCAATATAACCAGCATTAAAGTTTCCTCACCCAAGAATAAAACAAAACAGAAAATTACTTCTTTTTGGTTTGAATTCCTTATTTGCTCTTTAACAAAAATATGTAAAAAGAAAAACAGAAATACAATTTTGATATTTAATAATTTATTACTATCACGATGAAAGTCAAGATAATTTTTGTGTAGTTCCCTACCAGCTTGTTATCCAGGTATATTTGATTATGTTGTACAATAGGATTTTGAGCAAAGTTTTTAGCATTAAATTATGCAAAAAGGTGTCAGACGCAAAAAACATTTCAGAAACCGTATTTATCAAATATGATACATTTGGCATTATAGGGTTAAAAACACTCTGGTAAAAAGTTGAAGTTTCAACTTGACCTCTTTTTTAATCAAATAAAAGTAAAAAAGTATATGCTCATAAAACTACTTAAAATTAAAAGTATAAAATATACATTTTATATATATATATATATTATTATTTATATAAATAAAATAAAATTAACTTTTAACAAAAACGGCTAGATGCCACTATATGAATTGAAAGCAAATTTTTTTACTACTTATTTTGAATAATTCTTTTGAGATAGGGCCAAGGGATGAGGGAGGTCACTGAGGTTGGTCTCCGTCTCCTTCGATGCACGCTCTAAGCCTGTGTCTGCGACCTTTCGAACATTTCAACATCTTTTTCTGAATCCATCATTGTAGCATGGCATAGACAATTCACGTTAAGCAGTTTGAAGAACACCTGCTTGCTTCTGATGATTTCCTTTAGCTAACCAATGAGTGTTTGTGTTCTATGACTCATCCAATCACACTAGTTTTCACTAGATGTGGATGGAGCCAATGATCTGCATTGGATGGAGCACATGGCGGAAATAAATATTTAGAAACAACAAACCTGGGCCAAGAGTATCAAGTAATGCCGCGTTTGTTTTAAAATTTAAGGAATAGAAAGTACAGATAATTGTGTGAAAATGAAAATGAGTAGAAGTCAGAAGTAGGAAGAAAAAATAAGTAATGGAGTAAAAGTATAGATACTTAAAAAGTTTACTTAAGTACAGTAACAAAGTATTTTGTACTTTTGTTACTTGACACCCTGCTTGGTAATCGTAATGAACATGTAATGTAATGAGCATATGATGAACACTTTAACACTAATATCAGTGCTTAAAACCTTTGTGAAATAAAGCATATTACTGTAACATATTACATATACAAAACATACTACTGTAGCATAGCATAGCATGCAGTCCATCCTGTTAGCTTTGTCTTTACCCACCAGTAAACACATTAAATTATGAACATCATCAAAAGACATATTGTTTGTTCTGTCGCTAATTGTGCCAGACCTACAAACCTTTGTTTCCATGTCCATTTGGAAGGTTAAGTTTCATCCAGCAGCTTAACACAGCAAGGCAGGCTTTCTTGCCCATGTGGCTCACACCAGGGATCCTTAGAAGGCCTTATCATTCAGTCTAGCTCTGTAAGTTCTGAAACTCAAGAGAAATGTGTTGCAACAGTCTGTTTTGCAGCAGTCTGGATCTGGAAAGGTCACCATTTTGACTTATCCTTGATAATTCTGGAGATCTGGGTCTTTTTGGGTCTATGTAATCTACAGCTGTTAAATCAACAAAAGCTGCATCCTCTTCTCTGGTTATCATGTCAAGATGAAATATGGACACTG
>JAGKQL010005951.1:0-10317 GCA_018398635.1 Cyprinodon brontotheroides
ATTCTGACTTTTTTCTCAGAATTCTGACTTTTTTCTCAGAATTCTGACTTTAATCTCAGAATTCTGACGTTAATCTCAAAATTCTGACTTTAATCTCAAAATTCTGACTTTAATCTCAGAATTCTGACTTTTTTCTCAGAATTCTGAATTTTTTCTCAATTCTGACTTTAATCTCAGAAAAAAAGTCAGAATTCTGACTTTTTTCTTATATTAAACCGAAATAAAATTTAAAAATCAGTTAACTTTTTTTTTTTTTTTCCAGTGGCCCTAATCCTCTTCCGTATACATGCGATGAAATCGTCCCAAATGGATGACGTTATTGGTCAATTCCAGTTTTAATTATCGAGCTAAGGCCTGAACACACCAGTCATCTTCGATCAGATTCTTTTCCTCGTCACATTGGATCCTTAGAAAAAGTCTCTGACCAGGAAGGGTGAGCAGAGCTGTGCACGTTTTTTTTATTGTCTCTGTGCAACAAAAATTAAAACAAATTTTCTCACTTGAATCGGACAGATTATGAAAAGATAAATAAATAAAAAACACCAATGCAGCTATAAAGCAAAGCCCCACTTAACGAGTCTGTGCAGCATCTCAAACCAGAACAGATAGAGAATGTTCGTACACCTATACTAAAAATATGAGATCTACGTCTAAAGAAAAAAACTAAACGCAGTAATAAGCGCCGTGAGACGGATTATATGCTGACTGAGACAATAAGAGGTCATTCACAGAGAGGGGAAAGTGAAGTTTATCAAACTTTTTATTCCTTTTTTTTTTTCCTAAAGAGGGGAGCTTTGCTTACTCGCTCTGTGTGCCCCTCGTTTTGTTTTTTGTCAGCTTCAAAGAGGATCAGTATTTTACTATATCTTTTCTGTCCTAAAGATTGTTTTCATTTTTGAGCAGAGAGATAAACTGCTTTTTCTTTATCTAGTTCATTTTTGTGAGGCTCAAAGAGGATCACTACTTTATCCGTATTCTTTCCTCCTGAACTCCTATCATGGGCAGTTATTCTTTTTTAAATATTTCTTTGATTGTTTTGCACAAGTTTGTCCCGTTTACTAGAATGCAGGATGTGCGGCTCCAATACCGACTCTTTTCCTGTACGATTTAGTCTTTTCCCCCAAAGCGGATGTGTTTTACATTGTAAACGTGTTTCTCTTCCTGCCAGACCCATGAAATTGCCTTTGAATTGCTGCCTAGGCCGACTATAATAGACCTGGGCTCTATCTCAGTCGGGCCTACGCAAGCCCTCTTGCAGAAAATCTTATACGGTTTGATCATCCCTTTTCACTTTTAATTAACGCTAAGTGCAACAACCTCGTCCAACACAACTTTACTTTAGGATTTGAAGCAAAATAGGACTCGGTGTGTTCAGGGCTTTAGCACCTGGTCTTGTAAATGGCAATGAAGGCAGCACACAATCAGGTGTACACTTGGTAAGAAGTGCTGAAGTAAATAACATTGAGTGTCTGCCCTTCATGGTACTTGAAGTTGAAGACCATGGCCTCACTGCAAAAAATGTTAATCTAAGTTAGTAATTTTTTCTTAAAATAAGTGGATTTTTTCTTAAATTGAGCAGGTGAGTGAGACGCTTTGCCAATTAAATAAGACCATTAACATTTAAAATAAGAAAAAAAAACAACTGAAGTCTCTTATTTCAAGTGCATAATAACTAATTATCTTATTTCAAGGGTAAAAATGCTCAGTCCATTGGCAGATCATCTTATTTTCCAGCTTAAATTAATAGTGAATACACTTATTTTAAGACATTTTTACTCATTTGTAGAATGTTTTTGCAGTTGCAGGTTATTCCACACTTCACAAAGTAAAAATGTTTCAGGAATTTTTGAGTGTATTTGGCTTCCAAATTCTTTCAATCTCCGTTCTTTCGTGCATCTCTTCAATTTTTCAGACAAACAAATTTCATCTGCCTAGAACCTCCCATCTATTGCTAACATCTGCCAGATGCCAAAGCACATCTTTATGGATCTAGAGAAGTTACAGCTCAATGCATTATTAGCTTAGGTGACCATGGTGTCTTTTTTTGCAGAATGCTGCTGACCTGGTTTCTAGTTGTTTAGGAGTTTGTTACCACCAGTGGTGAAAACATTTGAAAGTGTCCCAGTTTATCAGAAGTTTTCTTCAATTACAATGTTATCAGACCTTGGCCTACTACTACTGACAGAGGATTTAAATATATCAGCAGCAACCTCAATCTTGTAAGATTCAGCTAATTTTTGAATTTAAGAGAAAGGCATTTCTCTTTTATGGATTTTTTATAAAAAAGCATGATTAAACTTTATTGGATGAACTGTTCAATCATTTCCAAAATCAAATTGACGCAGCACAAGTACATATCACCAGTTCGAAAAGTTTACAACTCAAAATCTGAGATCGGAAGGTACAAAACGGTTCCTTCACCATTTCCTGCTCCTGAATTTCTCCTCACTTCATACCAAACTCTTTGTTAGCGAGAAACATGGCTAATTTATTGATTTATTGACTAATTTGTGGACAGCTGATATTTTAAATCACTTTTAAAGCAGGGAAATATAGATTTATATGGACGAAAAACGGTGTCATTGGAATCTGCCTTTTTTTGTGCAATGAATTTTAAACTGGGCTGCTTAGTGAAGCAGTGAGTTGGCCCTGCTGCCTTGCAGCAAGAAGATCTGGGTTTGATTCCCGGCCCGGGGTCTTTCTGCGTGGAGTTTGCATGTTCTCCTGAGCATGCCTGGGTTCTCATCCCTGGTACTCCGGCTTCCTCCCACAGTCCAAAAAACATGACTGTTAGGTTAATTGGCTTTAAATTCTCCTTGATTGTGAGTGTGAATGGTTGTTTGTCTCTGTGTTGCCCTGCGATGGACTGGTGACCTGTCCGGGGTGTACCCGGCCTCTCACCCATTGACAGCTGGGTAAGGCACCAGCTTTCTCGTGACCCCAGCTGGGTAATGGAAAATGGATGGATTTTATTAACACTGAATTTAAACAGTGAATTTTTTTAGCATCGAATTTTAAAAACTGATTTTTTTTTTTTTTTTTTACACATGGATTTCCTTAAAATTTCCTGCAGCTGGAAAAAAATTCAACAGCAAAAAGTTCAGCCCTGAATGTGTCGACCTTTTGGTGAACTCAAGCTGAAGCAATCTACACTTGATAGAGTTGGTAGCTTCTATCATAATGAAATTAGCTAATTTGGTCTAGTGACACAACCAGGGTTCCCAGGGTCAACTTAAAAGTCTTAAAAGGCTAAATATGAATTCTTCAAAAATAAAACTAAGGCCTTAATTGGTATTAAAATGTCTTAAATCAGTGTTTTTAAAAACATCATGAATAGGATTATTTTATATAAGTAAATTTTTCTTTTTATCTAAATAAAACATAAAAAAAAAAATTGACCTTTTTATTTATTTAAAAATAATGGTTTCAACCATTATTGGTTCCGTCCGATAGCGGAACTAATAAAGCGTTATTCTTGACGGGACATTTGGGAGATGCACCATTAACTTTTGTCCTGGAAAATCTGAGCAAGTGTAAATGTAACCAAATTGTCTCCAGCCAAGAGTTTTCTCTCCAATGGCTAAAACCAGGGGAACATACATGAGGCTCAGTGGATTTAGTGCAAGAAGTCATTCAAAGCTCAGAGCGATGGGAATTAAGGCAGTGGAGTCGCACATCGCGGCACGAAACACTAAGCGTCAAAATGGAGTTAGAGAGGAAACAGCCGGTATTTCTCAGTTTAGTTCCACCTGGTATACTGCAACGCCTCCACTTATCACCAAATCAAACATACTTAAAAGAAAACCATACAAAGAAAAATAACTGCAAAAAGGACTTAGCACTGGTTATGTTGGGGCTTTAAAACTGATTTGTTTTGTTCCTGCTAAAACAAAGGTTGTGAATTCAGTTTAAATAATTGTTCAAATATATCTGTCACATTTGTGTGTTTTTAGCTTTTCTTCCTGTATGGGAAGCTTTTTCAACATTTGAAACATTAGTGCAGTGGTTTATATTTAAAAATAAACCTTTGGGTTAAGTTAGTAGCTAGCAGGTTTTTCTTGGCATTTCTTGTGAATTTGGTCTAAATTTTTATTTCAAGTGGCATTAAAAAGTCTTGAATTTAACTTGCCTTATGCTGTAGGAACCCTGACAACAGTTGGGGATAGCTTTGTTCCCAAATGAATGAAGCTGAATCTTGTTAAATAGATATGATTAAAAAACGTCAGGTAGCTACTAATAGACAGCCTTAACAGTTTTTAATCTTATCGGACCGAGTGAAATAACTGAGCCGATCACAGCTAGTGCGGCGCCTCTGTCTGCTTTTTTTTCCTGACCAAATGAGCTCATTTCCATTGAGTGTAGGCTGCTTTTGTTAAGTTCACCAAAAGGTCAAAACATTTGCTGTCGAATTTTTTTTGCAGCTGAGTTTTTTCTCTCTTTTTTTTTTTTTTTTGCAGTGAATTTTGTTGCAGCTGAATTCAAGTTCAGTGTTTATAATTCGGTGTAAAAAAAAAAAGGCAGTTTCCAATGAACCTGTTTTTCTTCCACAGATTAAAACTGATGAATTATATCTATCAGCATTAGCTCACTTAGTCAGCTGCCTTAAATGTAGATCAGAATAAAATTACATAAAAATAAGATCTAATGGAAAGCTTTCATTATTAGGTGAAATTAATATTGGGTTTTATTCTTTATCTACATAAATGAATAATTTTTTTTTTAACTCATTTGCCCTGGTCTGAGTTCATGAGTGTAAAGTAGTACGTGGGGATGAAATAAAAGTAGGAAGTTATTATTGGTATAAAATGGAATATATTGACTAAATATAAATATAAACCAGAGCTGAATGAGTAACTCTCTCCAGTTTGGCGTTCTTTTAAGACGCCATTAGAAATTCTTATTAGACGCTGGTTCAAACATCTTCTGGCTATGAATTTGGACTCGTGAGGTGAAAACTTCAGCAAAGCTTAAAGTACTTTGAAGAGAACTTTGCTAATTAAAGGCTCATTGTAAGTACTTTAAAAGGAAGTATTAACATTATAATATCATTGACCCTCTTTATGCACCTTCTAAGGTGGTGAAATTGCGGCAGAAACTTTTATAATAAGACTTTAAATGGCAGATTTAAAATAACACAAGCAAACATGATGGTATGATTTAATCCTACATCGTTTAAAGGATAATTAGGGTTCGTATGATGGGCCTTCACTCCTCCACATAGCAGGATAATGTAACAGGAAGATGTTTACAAGCTACTTTACTTCATAGGTGGCTAGTTCTGCCATTACGCTCATGAATCATAAACGACTTCAAATCAGTTCACTGAAAGCAGGATTTCATAGATTCTGTGGTGAAAGCAGTTCAAGTTAAACTAAAAATACGGTGGAAGTTTTAAGACGATTGTTTAAAAAGGTACGATGGATTTAAAAGCTCAATAAAATTGCCTTCTGCCACATGTGCTGCAGGAGATCTCAGACCCAGAAAGCAAACTCCGGCTTTCTCAACTGGCCGCATCATCTAATTCGATTTGTATTAAAAAGAAAAAAAAAAACGACTGAAGTTGAGTCTCGTCCACTAGAGGAATGAGCTTGTGATTTATCCTGTATTTTTCTGCCAATGTTTATCGACTGGAGGCTGGAATACTTACTGCATGGTGACTCTTCTTGGAGATGCTACAGTCTTTGTAACAAGTACCTTTTATCAGTATTTTCTAAGCTTGTTAATTTTATATATCCACTTTAAATTGCGTTCCTGAATAATATGTTTACTGATAGCTAAGTATCGGAGAGCCGTGCCGTATGTTCTGTACCGTGTGCTTGTCGGTGCGTTACTTTCAGTGTGAGCTTTTTATTTTCCATTGCGTGTTAGTTGGATTTGGTTCACGGTTACACTGTGGTTATTTTATAGCTACAATCTTAAAGTTTGTTTTTTTCTTTCTTTTGTATTTAATGTCAACTTGTGGCATGACTTTGAAATAAAAATAAAAAAACAAAAAGATATCTGGATTTGTCACTTTTGTAAAAGCTGTATAATTGTATAATAAATGTATAATTGTAAAACTCCATAAATTAAACCAGTACATATACTGGGGAAAACAAATGTATTTCAATCAAAAAACGTTATGTTTGGATACAGGGGCGTGCACAGATAGACGCTAGGTTGTCATAGAGCATTTTCCCTTTTCCCCTCTGGACAAAAAAGAGCCGTCCTGATATTGTTTTTTTCTACTTTTTTTAGTCTATGGTCCAAAATACAATGAATGAATCTAAAAGCCTATCAAACGAGTCTAGAATTTAGTAATTTTGCTCCACAAGACACATAGCACCACCTGAATAGAGCCTTGCATTGGTGAAGGGCCAGCTAACTGTCTAGGTAACTAAACTACTTCCTCACTAGGTGGGTATTGGCAAAGAAGTCATGATTCGAATCGAATCACGATTCACATGCCACGATGCGATTCTATCACGATGCATCATGAGACTTGAAATATTGCGATGCATCGCGATATTTTCACTGAACACTGTAAGAAAAAGATCCAGCCCTTACCAGTGGCTGACTGGCTGGGTGTGATCTGGATCGTGTCTTCAACTGATACATAACTGAAAGCAACTGAATTCATACATAGCTGTATTTATTGAAACGACTTTTGGAGGTGTTGCCATGGAAACAAATACTGGACAAAAATATTACTATAAGGCTCGGGCACATGACGTCACACGTTGCGCGGCAGCCATATTGAAAGCTGGTCAGCCCATTGTTTACACTTTGACTTCGCGCCTGTAAGGACTAGCTTTCTTCTGCTAGTAGTTTGCTTAGTTTTTTGCCGTTTCATTTTACCTCTGCTGTCGTTATGGTCGCCCGTTGCTGTGTCGTAGGGTGTAGTAGCGCAAGCTGTGACTGGACGGGGAAAAAATCCCAAATGGATTGTCTTTTTACCGTTTTCCAACCTGGAGGCGTCTCAATGGAAAACAAATGTCCTCCATAACAAAGAGTCGCCGGCTAGCATGGGTCGCTGCTGTAAGAGGGCCAAATATAACTTTCAACTCAATCCCTGCGTCCATGAGAGTGTGTTCCCGGCATTTTCATTCTGGTAAGTTACAGAACATACTGTTTTTATTCATCTATCTCCGCCCCTGCGTGGTAGTACCATGCTAGGACAGTCATATATCATCAGAATGTAACTACATTATCCCTGGACACGTACAGTCAGCACAAGATTTGTTTAGATACATTCTTTGATGTTTTACGCTAGTGCCAGCACCTAGTCTTATCACCACAACAAACACCACACCATGTTGAGACGGTAGCTTACCTTGGCTCTGATGACTGTGTTCTCATTCGGCTTGATTACTTCCATGTCATGAACTTTTCCATCTGTCAGCTGTTTGTAAGCCTTCTAGCGACTTGTAGCAGCGAAACTCTTCATGTGTGTAGGCACTGACGCCACACACTAGATACGAAAATATGTCCTCCCTCGCAAACGGCGGTAGAAATTCTTCCCCAACGCACCACTCCTTGCTTTCTACTTCGTAGGGATCAAGTCCGTTTATGAAGCCCATCTTTTGCAGATAACGGTCCCTGGCTTCCCTCTGCAGTGTGTCTCGGTATATTCCGCATCCTTTCTTCGCTTTTAACATCGCTGTTTACTCGCCTTTGTGCTCTTTCTCTGTGCTGTTTTAGGTCTTTGTTTACCGCGAGCAACTAGCTGCCAATATGGCGGCGTACCCAGAATGCAACGCGCTGTGCCCGAAGCCTTATTAGAGGGCGTGGACACACTGACGAAAAGATCTTTTAGGATTCATCAAACTTAAAAATAACATTACATGGCCTCAGTGGTCCTTAAAACCAATGAAACGAAAAAACATTCAAATGTATATTTCCCCTTTTGCAAAAATGACGTGCATCATAACAATTTCTATTTTACTTTCTTTGTTTTAAAGCCAAAATGCATCCAAGCATCTAACTTGAAATGTGATGGAGCCACGGGGTGATCCTTTCTATAGTGTCCTCCATGTTTTGTTTTACGAATGACTCGTCGCAGTATCCCACGGCTGGATATGCTTGTGACACAAGGCAGCTGGCTTCTACACATCCGCAGTGACATCTGCTGGACTGGAAGTTGTATTCTACTTTGGTTTGGCTGATGATGTGCGCCAACCATTCATGTATTTAATTTGTTCTTTTTTTTTTTTTTTATAATCTATTCTTGCCTTCAAGAATCGACTTAGATCACAAAAATTAGAATCACATGCATCATGACGACATTTTGCACACCCTAATATCTCGGTGCTGCCAGAGGCGATTCTAGAGTCTGTGGGGGCCCCAAGCAAAAAATCCTAGGGGTTCATCACCATTATGTTAGGCTTCAGTATGGCTAAGAACACTTGGCCATGCTGCAGGGTCTTCTGGTTTAGTCAAACCTGTTGTAGTAGCAGCTGACGTGTCATGATGAGGGGTAGGAATTCCTGTCCTGTTGGTGGTGGATGTTGCCGGACTGATAACAAAAACAGGCTATACATTGTCATAAAGAATTTACAGGGCATGCTATATGCTATCAATTAGCGCAAAATGTATGGAATGGGTGCTCGATGTGCTTTCTGGTGTCTCTTCCTGCTTTTCATATTAAATTCACAACAGGCCGAGTGGCCACTATCCCACCTCCGTAGGATGTTGCTGGAACTATAATATGACAAAAAAAATTGTGCCATAAATACCTTTGTTACTATTACTAAACAAACAGCCATAGGTAACAATTCAAGTGGGAACACTGGACTTACGGTTTTCATCATCAGCATTTGGAATTGGCACTTCGTCTGTCAGTTTTGTTATAAATTAAAGGAATGATCCTGAGGAGAGATATGAAAGATTTTGTTAAAAATACATAGAATTGTTCACCTGAGGTTTAGCTTTCATTATTCATTGCCATCATAAGATTTCCACTTAACGCTATAGCTGTTGAAACCCTATTAGAATATTGGCAGAAGCATCATTTTCAATGACAGCAGGTCATTGAAATGATTGAAACTGTCTTTCTTTCTTTTTGCTTCTTCTTCTTACTTCTTCTTCTTCTTGCTACCAGATGGATAGCTCCTCTTTTTTTTCCTCTTCTTCAGCTTAGTTACTTAATTGCTTTCCAACTTACTGAAAGATAGGCCTACAACGCCAACAATTCGCTAGGCTAATGCTCATTTCATTAAGGGAAGTTATCCACCTGGGCTGCTGGATTTTTGACTGGGCACGTCAATCAACATTCCATCCAATCGGAATTTTATATGTAGTTGTACATCTCCTCAGTCACTATAAGCGTTACCCGCCGTCATGCTTTCGCCTGTTGCTGTTTATTCTACGGGTGTACAGTGCTGGCTCGCGGGGAGCCACTCCAGCGCTCGGGCTCCAAGTCCTGTAAGTCCTCCAGGACTGCAGCACCGTGCTGCTAATGGAACATTAAATTGTTGCTTTGCTGTCCTCTGGTCTGGGGGAGAATCATATGTGCCGCTTAGTACTTCCTTAAATTTGAATGAAGTTCCTCCACTGTCATAATTTCACTTTCAGCTGCGTCTTCAGAAGTTTCCTCGACTTTTGTCTTTTTTGTTTGACTTCATTTGGGGTAAAATCTTGGAAACAACAAATTAGTTGTTTTACCATTCTCTTCTCTGGAGAAATGATCTTTTTCTTGTATTATTTCATCTAAAAAGGTGTTAAGTTCTTCCACTGTCGTGATTTCAACCTCAAGATGTCGCGTTCACGAGCCTACGGAAACTGCGGCAGACCAAACCAGATGAAAGTGCGCATTCAGCGTCTGCTCTGCCGATAATGCAAGCGTAGAAGAAGAAATCTGCTGTTTACGTGTGCAAAGAAAGAAACAACGAAAGAAAAATGTCTGAGGACTTCAGTGTTGAGGAAGAGCATGAGTTCTTTGCCGAGCTGAATGCGCACTTTCATCTGGTTTGGTCTGCCGCGGTTTCCGTAGACTCGTGAACGCGCTTTTAGGAAATCCTATACACTACTGTTTATGCTCTAAAAACATTCTAAATGACTTCGTTTCGAGTAAATACTGGATGCTACCCACTCAGGACACTTGGAATACATTGGACGAGCAGTATGGAGGAATATTGACACGTTTTTTGTGGACTTTTATGGACCTTTCTGTCTCGGGCGCCATAGACCTCCATTATTTGAATGTCAGCAGACAGCAAGAAGCCTCCCAGATCTCCAGATGCATTTGAGATATCAAAAAAGTACTCCAGAGTGTTGTTCAGCATGGGGGTGAGTAGAAAATGAAGGCTAATCATGTTTTGGGTGTACTATTCCTTTAAG
>JAGKQL010005954.1:0-10117 GCA_018398635.1 Cyprinodon brontotheroides
CTCTTGTTTGGTAGGAAAAAGCACTTTGAACTAACTCAACGGGCGAGTATCCCTTTAGTTATGTACAAAAAAAAAAAGTTAAAACGCCAAAAATTAAGTAATTTGTTTTTTGTAGATGACTAAAGGGATCCACACCTGTTAAGGTAATTTAAAGTGTATTTTTCATACAAAAGTTAAGGGATAAATGGGTATTGGCTATAGGTATGCTGATCTGGCAGAACACCAGCAGTAAACATCATTAAAGTAACAAGGTCCTCCTCATTGAGAGCCACCTTCCTTTAAAAGCCATTTATAACTGTATTATAAACTAACCAGACCGTGAGGCCTTGATATAAGCTGCATTCTTCTCTGTATTAGCTTTTTTTTTTCTTTTTTTTTAAATAATCAGTGTGATATTGTATTCAATTCAAGATAAATATATTCACTCAGAAGCTTTAGGTTGCATCTATGATCCTGTTGAAAACAAAAGACCCTAAACCCATTTATACATCTTTGAGATTTATTTAGCAAAACACCTCACAGATCAAAGGCAATGACAGGTGATGCATGACAGAAAAAAAATTAAAAGTTTGGTCACTAAAAAGTACAATAACCAAAAACTAAAAACACATTCATTGCTATAATTTGCTAACTAAAAAGGTGAAACTAAAACATGAAATTCTACAAACATGTCCTAAACAAAGTATACTGGAAAGACAAATCTGATAATGCAGATCGTTTTAAACATCATGGACTAAATCTGATGCAACACAGACATGTGAATTAAGCATTCCTATCAATCCTAACATCGATTTCTCTTCCGTTCAGGCGATAGCCGTTCATGGTTCTGCAGGCGCGCTCAGCAGTTTCGGGGTTGTCAAAACGGACCATACCACAGCCCTTGGATTTTCCATTTTCCATTTTAATATCAGCATACTGAACCATACCTGTACAAAGACAAAGTAGAAGAGAGGTTTATAAAAATGTTGGTAGTATTAAATGTTCAATTTCCTTCTGGGGAAAAAAAAAAAAATCTTACCACTTACCACATGTATTAAAGGTATCCTTCAGATTTCTAACAAAGATCTGGCATCCCTTCCTCATGTTAGCTCCACCACTTCCGGGTCCTCCGGCTCCAGCTGCTCCAAAGGAATTCCCACCAAATCCACGATCCATATCTCCGGAGCGGTCAAACTGACCGCCAACACTGCCAGATCCCATGCGCTCCATGCCAGTGCCCATACGGTCAAGGCCACCAGAAGAGAAACGGTCCAGTCCTCCGGCAGATCCCATGCGATCGAAGCTGCTTCCCATCCTGTCGAGCCCGGTGTTGCCCATGCGATCCATACCCATGGAGGAGCCAAAGTCCATGCTGCTCCCCATGCGATCCAAACTAGATGGGCCAAGTCGATCAAATCCTCCAGGGCCGAGGCGGTCCATGCTTGATGACATACGGTCAAGGCCCGGTCCAAGCCTGTCCATCCCTGGCCCAAGGCGGTCCATCCCAGAGCCGATGCGGTCAAACCCGGACCCCATCCTGTCCAGGTCAGACACACGATCAACCCGCTCCATGCCCATCCGATCCATTCCTCCCATCCGGTCCAAGCTGCCTCCTAGCCGGTCCATTCCAGAGCTCATGCGGTCCATCCCAAGGGAATTTCCTGCAGAGAGTAAAAAGACAGCACGACATGGTCAACTGAGCTCCAGAAAGTTGTTTTTTTCTTTGTTTTTTTACAGGGTCTTTGGGACAATCCAGTAAGTACTGACCCATTCCTCTTTCAAAGGAGTCTCCAAAATTATTGCGAGACATCCCCATTTCATTTCGCCCAAATTCCCTGTCAATAGCACCACCAATCCCACGGTCCACCTCTGATAATGCAAGAGATGAAACCATTAGAAACATCCAGCAAGACGTGAAGACTACCACGCCTGCTTTGGAGTGTTTAGGGAGTCCCTACCAAAAACTCACCATTCATTCTGCCCATTCCAGAGGAACCGAACCGATCCATGTTCATTCCGCCAAAGTTGTCCATTCCTGAAGACATCAAAAAATGCATTAACAACAAATCTGTTGTTCAAATTTAAGAGCAGATGCCAACTAAAAACTTACCTCCTCCCATGCGACCGCCCACATTGCCAAATCCCATGTTGTCCATTCCTGAAAGAGAGAAAAGCATTTGTAAGTCCACAGTTTCACTAGTCTTAATGCTGAAACAAACCAAAAACAGATTTTGTTACCTCCGGGGCCCATGTTTCCCATCCCACCAACGTTGCCGCCGCCTCTGTTGAGCATGGTAGCATCAATAGGCTGACCACCGGGACCCAGGCCCAAACCAATACCACTCAGTCCACCTGGTTTCAGGGTTAGAAGAGAAAAGCTTTAAACTTCTGTTTGCAAAAACTATTATTTTCCAAGAGCTATTTGGGCCAAAATCTAATTTCCAAAAATATGTACGAACCTTAATTGGAAAAGCGATTTTTTTTTTTCAGAAACACGAATAAAATTCAACCACAGGGATTTTTTGCTCTTATTGCTTAAGTGATTTAATCCACAATTTTATTATAAAGGCAGTAACTAATAATAATGTGTTCAAAATGTACTCACGGGGAAGAGAGGACCCTCTATCTGGTTGTCCGAAATCTTTGGGGAGGGATTTCTCATCCTGAAATAGACATCACATTTCAAAATAATGCTCAGCATTGTAATAAAAGTGATCCGTTACAAAAGGTTTATCAATATACCAGCTTGACGTGCATGGTCCTGTTAAACAGGAGCTGCCCGTTGAACATAGCTGTAGGATAATTAAGGAAACACAGGAAACGCAAGAAAACAATGAACAGTAACAGAAGGAATAATGTGCATTCATTATGAAAAAGGATACAGACAGCTTGGACTGCCTCAATGGGCATTTCAAACGTCACAGTGCCCATTCCTCTGCTTTTCCCATCCCTGTCCTCCAATATGTCCGACCTCACGACAACACCTGCCATGCCGAATACCTCTTTCAGCTTCTTCCATCCCACTTTGTAATCCAGCTGCAACAACAGAGATCAGTTAGTAAAACTAAGACTGTATCCAGTCCTTTATTTTACTTTCCAAAAAGGTACTGTTTTTAAAGTGTTTTAATCTGAATAGTACAATTTTTATTTTATGTTAGTTTCAGTTAGTGAAGAAACTCTGGGTGACTCACATTGGCCACAAATACAGTGCTTCCAATCCTGCCAGTCTGAAGACCATGAATGATCTCATTGGGGATGTTGGGGTTGTTCAACAGGCTGGGAGGGATGTTGACCATCGGGCCTCCTGATCCAGGTCCCATGCGATCCATGCCCCCCATTCCTCCCATACCGCCCATTCCTCCCATGCCCCCCATTCCTCCATGGCCTCCTGGGTGACCTCCCTGTTGAGACTTGCTTATCTCTCTTTGAGCAATGACACCATCAGGGTCCTAAACAAACAAAATAAACATCACTCAAGTGTTAACTTTCTAGACCCTAGCTCTACAGAACAGCTCCAAATTTTGTTTCTCCTACTTTTCCCCGCAGCTTACCTCCTTGACTTTAAGAGGACGGCCATTGAAGTTGTACTTGTTGACAGTTTCCACCGCCTTCCTCATAAGTTCTTCCGTCCTGAACTCAACAACACTGCAGAGAACATTTTACATGAGAATTGCTGGGTGCTGCATTCTATTACAAATAGAAACAAACAAGATAAATTGAGTACTCACGCACAACCCTTTTGATTGAAGTCATCAGAACAGGCAATACAGAGTAAAAAAAAATTAAGAAAAGAAATTAGAGATGATGGTATTTAACTGAATGTTTAAATGAAATGTAGAAAATAGAAACATGCACAAACCAAAGTCAAATACAGAAAAGGCTTATAGTTTTGGCAAACGCTACGTAAATTAGACAATTTTCCCCAAACCAGTCGGCGACCAAGCAGGTATAGCAAAAAAAATCAGTTTCTCTTCTCAAAACATCCAAAAGGGGAGAAACTCCACAAAACAATAGGTTTCCACACCAGTAAAACATTTTTAAAGGACATCTTTTCCAATGAAGAGGTTTGAGTGATTACAATTAACAAAACCATCTAACAGCTTTGTAACAACAGCCTACCGAGTTAACCCCTTAAGGTCGTAAGGAGCAAATCCAGAAACCAAAAGGGAAATTATCAGCTAATTCAATCCACTGGACTGAATACAAGTAATGCCATTTTAAAAGCATCAACCCTTCAGGATGGCCTCAAATCAGTGGCACAGACGACTCCATCTAAAACACGCCTCAGTTTACCATCTCAAGGACTCCACCGCGTTACAATTCGAGACCATTTCCAGCAATATAGCTAACGAAACCAAGGCTGACAAACACATGTTTGTCTACGTTTAATCGTGTATTTTGATTGTATGTATTTTCTGCATTCTCCGCCCCATTTGCCTTCAAGGCCCATTATGATCCAATGACGCATCAACACCCACTACAAATCAGATTCCAGAGACGACACACACCAAGGGGAGAGGCAGCTCTAGAGAACAATGGGGGTTTAGAGCAGAAACAAGGAGGAAGGCCGACAGACATTGAGCTCTGATCGCCAGAGTCTTGAGCTGTCCCCCAGCACCTCAGCAGCAGCATTAAATATGGTACAGGTCTACAAAAACAAGCTTTGATCTCTTAACAAAAACATGTTGTAAGACTTCTTAGTCTGTCCTTGTTAGAATTCTCCAGAAACAACAAAAGCAATAGACCGAGGCAACCAACTGTTGAAATGACCAACAGCCTTCTGATTTGGCTAAAACATTGTAGACCACCTTCTCCATGTCATTTATGACCCATAAAAATTTCAGGTTGAAAATAAATCCCATACAAATCCTTAGCCTATTTCAGGGCAAACCTAGTGGTACTTTGTCTAATGGTGCCATCTTTAAACCTTGAGCTAAAACATCAAGACATCCCCATCAGCTGAGCTTAAATCTACAACTACAAAAATACCGACTTCTTAATCTCGATAAATTCTTTGGGAAAAAGGATTCTTGTTTTATATGGTTCAGAAATGCATAAAAAATTGTACCAAAAAGAGGGGGAACGGGTAAAAATATCCACTTCAAATCGACACAGTGACCGCTGCTGGGGTCCCAGGTCACATTCTGTTCAATAAATGGACGTCAGTGACCAAAAATAAAACAAGGACAGTGCAATAGAAGCAGCTTTGTTTTTGTAGACCTGTACCACACAGAAATCCCCAGCAAAAGCTGTGTGTGGCACAACATGGAGATCTGCTGAGAAAACATTTGCTTGGTCAAGGTCACCTAAAAAGAAAATGCAATTTAACTCAACAGTTGACACAAAAGCCAACCTTGGCCCTCCTAGCCCAAAAAAAAACTGTTCCTTTAGTATCATTCTTTAGCGTAACAATTTCATTGCAGGGCTGACATATGATCAAACTGGTGTTCCATGACTATTCAACTCTTCATGCAAATAAAAGCTAAAAATTATGCTGCAGAATTCAAATTTGCAGCGCGTGCCTCGTGGGAACTGGACATTTCAACATTTTTATGCATATTCAGCATATCACGGATTGGTAACATACTCCAACTGATAGTAAAGATATTCCTTGCATCCAAAACATGAGTCTTGCTTTCCTTTTTTGTTCAGTCACTTCTTCTGGTTAAACCTCTTTGTGCCAGTCAGGATCCCAATCCATGGGATTTTTCTCATTGGTCAACTTAATTTAATAAGTACAACCTCCACAAACACCCTCAAAGGAAACGGTGGTGATTGCATTTTTCCATCAGGTTCAGCGCACAAGTTTGGTGCAACTCGGTCTATGATGCTGTTCAAATGCCTCCCAAAAATCTGAAGTGCCCTCAAGACAAGTGATATGGTCAAAAAACAATTGACCCTGGATGCAGATTCTTTGGGGAAAAACCCTAGAAATAGACAATTACATCTTACCAAAACACCTTACCTTTTCTCTTTCATTAGGTCTTTGAGGGCTTTGCCATTTCGTCGTAGGGGATGTTGCTGACAAACACTTTCTCGGTATCTCTTGTTCAGTTGCCATAAGGTTCAAGCGACCACCTCCACCTCTCTTAGGGGTCTCTCTCCTTCCTGCTGGAACTGGACCCATTCTTGGTTTTTCCGTTGATTTCTCTGAAACAGTAAGGATTGGGAAAAACAATAAGAATAATAGTTCAAAAGCAACAATCTGTTTTATTACTTCGAATCAATTTTAGAGATAGTTATTGGCGAATGAAAACATGTTATAGTAGTAAAAATGTTAAAATATGTTAAACAAAAACAGTATGATAATATGCTGTTTATCCCCAAAATAATGAAGTGATTTAAGGCTAATCTGCACGACTACGTTATAACCACATGGCGAGGCCCCTCACCAGTAGGCCTAAAACAACTAAAACATTGCCAAATAACTCAAACTTCAATCGGATTTTATTCCCTTGCATCGCATTTGCGATACCACCATAATTGCCACGATCGAGTATACGTATTCTGAATTAATAACTCGACTTGATAGCGCCAGCAAATAGACGGATCCCATATCGCCACATATCTGATATAGATTCAGTCTGGGGCGCACAAATAACCTTAATCCAACTTGTCGATTTGAAAAACAATTGGCGTGTATACATTTTCACCTAAAAACGTTCTTATTTTTGGTTATAACTGAATATAAATGCTAACATAAGTGCATAAAAACACTAGGCCAAGCTAGCTACAACAAAGGAAGCGTCTATGAAGTGACTCACTGCTGCTGCTGCTGCTGCTGCTCGGTAGTTGTTTCGGTATTGTTGTCGCCCTGTCGCTCGACATTTTGATGCGCTGGATGAAGGTTTTAGCAAACCTGAATTTGTTAAGGAAAATCGCTAAAGCTGGTATTACCGTAGACAGAGAAACTGTACGGTAACTGCACAGAGAACTGTTGGCTTTTAGGAAAATGGCGGAGCAGACGCGGGGGAGGGGCCAATTTTGAAAATTCTGCCAATGCTTCCGGTGTTTTCTTTTCATATTAAAACTACTACTACTCAAAAGAAGGATTTCAAAATAAGTGCACAGTCCATTTAAAATAAAAACTATCTGAGCCCCTTCTCGTGTTTGTTGCATTGTTTAATCCTGACTTCGAAATTTACTTCAGGTTTCCGCTAAGTAATCATATACAATCCGATACGGTAGGCAGTGGTATGCACTTTAAAGCCATGGTTCCAATCTGCCATTCAAATTATTAATTATTGGTCTACCTTTCATGTTAACTTAAAATTGGTTATGGTTATAAAACTGTCAAAAAAAACAAAATACAGTTTTGTAATTAAAATAGTTTTTATACAACCTTTGTGGTGTTATGGGTAAGAAAACCTGACCTTTTTTTGTTTTTTCAAAATATGTTATTTTATTATGTATTAGCAACAAAATCTAGGTGTGTTTAAAACTAAAAACTAAAATCATCCAACAGACAAATAGAATGCTTTTATGCTTACAAAAAAAAGGTGCTTAAAGGTGGCCATCAATTGTGTTGTATAAGTGATTTACATTTGGTTGAATTTTTTATAAATGGACAATAGATGTGATACCAGGGGAGGATCTAGGATTCTAGGAGATCAGGTGCTTAGCCCCGAGGGTGAAGCATGAGCGTGTAGACTTTCTGCTAAATCCCGTTCTAATGTAAAATATGACAGATTACTTGGATTAAAGAAATTTCTAGTATACTACATGCTATCACACACAATTCCCCCCCCATAACATGGGAAGAAATTCCTTTATACCTGCAAGCCTTTAACTGTGTTTATTTCTTACTTCAACAACAAGCTCTGTTGGTGATATTTGATCATTATTTGCCAAAGTTATGAAGGGGAAATCATATATTTTAGCCACCTGATATAATCTGCTCCCCCATAACATGGGAAAAATTAAACAAATCCTGTGAATTTTGAAACTGTCATTATTTTTCTATATTATGTTTGAAACATTTATTATTTTATATTTTAAATCTTTAAATAGTTAATGTAATAGTGTCATTTCAATTGAAAATGTTCCAAATAGCATTACTCAGACATTTTGAATTCGAGAAAGCTCTCTGATGGAAAACCTAAAACATCTTCTTCAAACTTGGAAACAAACTTTTCTTTTGAAATATATTTGTAAATCTCTTTAGATAAACATTTAAACAGAAAAGAAATTTCATAAAGATCATCAAAGGGGAAACAGATTATATCAAGGTGGCTAAAATATATGATTTCCCTCATAACTTTGGCAAATAATGATTAATGTCACCAAATCCACAGGATTTGTTGTTGATGAGAGAATAAACACAGTTAAAGATTTGTAGATTGAATTAATTTCTTCCACATATTATGGAGGAACGAATATTCCAGGCAGCTGAAATATACATTCTCCTCTCCTCCTACCATATGTTTAGAAATAAACAGCAACTGTTTCCAAATTGTCAAAAAATGTTATGTTTGATATCATGTAGTATACTGGAAATTTCTTTAATCCAGTAATCTGTCATATTTTACATTAGGAACGATTTACCAGAAAGTTTCTACTCTCTCATCTTTTCTGGAAATCTTAATTTTTGTGTCCTGCTATCATCAAAATAAGTTTCCGGCCCTTTTTATCAGCAGTGGAAAATAATAAATACTTCTGACTTATTTCTGTCAGGCTTAACTGACAGGTGAAGTTGGAAAAGACAGATTCTCTTGGCGTTTAAAAAATAACACAAAACAGCTTAAAAGGACCTCGTCTATTTATTTATTTTACAATTTTATCGACAACAGCTGCTGATTAAACTGGATGTTACAACATTGACATGAATGAAAATGGTCCCATCCGCCATGTTCGCCTCTCTGGCTTCAATGCGCGCTCCCGACACAAGGGGAACAGAATTTTATACAACTCCAGACAAAAGAACGTCTGGAAGTCAGTCAGAGCTTCACATACCTGGGGACATCAGTCTGTTTAAACAGCTAGTGGGGACTTCTTCTGCACAGGAATGCTACAGGCTGCTTTCCTGACATGCGGTCACTCTCTGGTGAATTCCAGTACTGCACATTTTACTCTGATCAGCTCAGAAGCGAGATCCAGGCTGTAAGGGGAAACATCCGGGGCTGCGCCCAAATAGCCACCCCCTAGATCTGCCACTGGATGTGATAAACTTTGATCTCATGAACTAACTTTTAACCATAAGCAAATTCAAGTTAGGTACTCAATCTTTCATCTCCAAAATTTGGTTGAAGTGAATTAATTGCTTATCCCGGTTTAATTAGAAATCTGAAATTCCCCATCAGTAAGATAATGGATCCAATGAGCTTGTATCTTACTGCACACCCCAAAAGATACTGTTTAATGTTAGAGGAAAACATGCAATCTTTGAAAAATCTGGTGCGCCTTCATAGAACATTCTGTCCTCAGCTATCGATGGTGGGGTGAGCCTTTCTCGACCGGCTTCAAATTAGCCCTTTGCAGACTCTTCTTCTATAACTTTTCTTCTTATATAACAATTATGTACCTTGATAGAAGTAGTGTGTTGAATCATATACAGATGAATGTGCTCAGATGGATATGTTGTGTACAGAAATGAAAGGATATTGAGAGCCATACAAGAAAGGAGGGTGGGAGGGGAAAAGTTTGTTATATTTTGTTTCGTTTTTTTCTTTTGGTATTAAAAATCCAAAATCATCTTCCTTGTATGGTGTGACTGTAAGACTATATATCAAAAAGTTTGTTTTATAAAATACAATTTTCAGTATAACTGTAAATGCTTGCTATACACCATAAATATCTTGTAAAAGCTTCTGTTAATATTAATAAAACAAATCTTAAAAAAAAAGAAATGGATTGATTTGATAACTCATAATACATTCGATATGTATTATAAACTAAATTAATACTGATAATCTTCTATGCTAGAAATCATTAATGAAGTTTAAATTTGAAGTTTTTCAGTACTTGTGCAATCAAATTTAACCGGACTAAACCTGGATTTGGACAGAATATAATATAGTTTTCCAGTCCAGTATAGTTTGTCAAATTTTCAGTTATAATTGGTTTTAAACAATATATTTATGTAATCAATAGAGTATCTATCTATCTATCTATCTATCTATCTATCTATCTATCTATCTAT
>JAGKQL010005955.1:0-10238 GCA_018398635.1 Cyprinodon brontotheroides
AAAGCAAATTTGTGTTCCATCTGGCCAACATTAACTCCAGTTAATGTTTTCTAACTGCAAGGGCAAAGGGTTATATAGAAATTACAAAGAGGAGAGGAGAAAGACGCAATCCCTGCTAATATCCCCTCGATATGTTGAAAGGTTTGACTCTGTAGTGTTTGTAAGTACCTCAGCTACTAGGTCATTACAGAGAATTTTAACCCATTTGCAAAAATTCTCCTCAAAACCAAATTTAGTCAATAAATCAAATAAGTAAGCCACGTCATAAGGTTGAATGCCTTCTGTGCATCGAACGATAAAATGGCAGTATCTGGTGCATTCTGCTGGTTATGAAGGATATTGAGAAGCCTTCTAACATTATGAAATCCTTGTCTATATTGTACAAAACCATTTTGGTCCTCTCCAATTAAATAAGGTAATACTGCTTCCAATCTCTGTGCCAACAGTTTACATAAAATGTTTGTATCTGAATTAAAAAGATTTATTGGGCGCATGTTTTCATATTTTGTATTACTTTTTCCTGGTTTTGGTAGTAATGTAATTAGTACTCGTCTCATTGATGTCAGAAGAATGCCAGATTCAAATATCTCTACTGCCATATCTGAAAAGGGATTTATTAATTTTACTTTAAAATTCCTAGAAATATCTTTGAACTTTATTTTACTTTGGGAACATTTTTCACTCAATATAACTTTGCATCTTCTGGGATCAAACCCACAACCCTGGATTCTCTCTTTCTCTTCTGCCCTTCTTCTCCCTCCCCTTCTTCCCCCTTTCTTCTGTTTGTTCCCCCCCTAAGCAGAGTATGTTTCCCAAGCTTTGGCGCAGTGGTTAGCGCATTAGTCCTCAACCAGGACCGGGGTTCAGATCTGACCTGTGCTCCTTTGCCTCATAAACCAAAGATCAACAAAACAGAATAACAGAAAACCAAAAACTCCCAAAAGGGGAGAACCATGACAGTTTTTAAAACCCAATGTGTCTAACGGACCTAGTGAATCATCCTGACTGAATCAGGAAATAAAGCAACGTGATTGGCTCTAAGGAGAGCGGAGACAGAGGACACTCTGAGTAAGGCCCCCCCTCCCCAAAAAACAAATAGAAACACAGTCAAAGGCGTGCCTCTCAAATGTGAAACACAACACGAATACACATTGTGGATTAAGCGAACTCACGTTTTGCAGCCCAAAAAATTTTCATTAGCCACCTGGATATACAAAATTTTGCCTAATTTGAACCAAAGTCTATTGATCTTTTAGGCTATAAATCTAAAGAAAAACATTTTTTACTTATAGACGGCCAACCTAAACTGCCAGATTGGGAAACATCCCAACCTGGCAACAATACATGTAAGACTGGAAACATTAGCCTTTAGATGCAAAACCCCATCATGCACCGCAACATATTTTTGCATAATATTTGATTCATAAATTTGCCAAATATAAGAGGAACATTGTAGTTTGGTTTAAAGAAAACATTTTAGTTTTATTATAATTTATTTGGTTGCAAGGATTTTACAGTTTGAAGAAATAGAAAATTACACCATATGCCAACCGTCACAAGGGAATAACAAGGAAGGGCTACATATAGTGCATGCATCATTTAAATAGTTAACCTTGTATTACTTCTTGAGCTCCTTGAGTTATTTACTGTCACAGGTAGGTGCTTCGACCGGAGAGTAAGTTTTGGTGCCAGTATGGTTTAAGGAGGGCCGGCCCTCACATGCTGAAATTAGGACTGGGCCATCGGGTTTGAGTTAAAGTTTTAACTTTAACATAATAAACACTAATAATCACAGCAATAAATAGAAAACTAATAGAGAAACATATAAGAGTGTATCCACGAGTTTCTTCACTGCTTTCTTTGTCTTTCAAATGTGATTCTACTAAGGTCACTTGAATGCTACACAGTTTTCTTCCTTTGAATAGAAATCGCTACAACTTAGCTCCTAATCAACACGTTGGATAGTATCAAACTGTAACAGATTTTTAAATGGATCAGTGTCTGTTTTAAAAAATGGACTTAATGTTCTAATGTAAGATTTTTTAATACTTATTTTTGAAATAAAGAGAGATTAAGCCTTCACCTTTATGTCTTTACTTCCACCTCTCCAGATCTAATCTCCTACATAACTGTTGCCTGATCTCTTAACAATACGGGACAATCTATCAATGCAAGACTTAATCAAGGAATTGGAAATTAAAGAAATACCCATTCTAAAGGCAGGTTAATGTTTGTGGATGGGAGAACAACTCCCTTTCTTGCGTTGAAGGTTTGTAATATCCTTATTTGTTAAATGTAAAGTGCAGCTTTCAAATTCTGAAATGCAAAATAACACAGACATTACTTTCTTATACATGGATATACCTGGGGTACATATTCCAAGTTATTATGTTATCCCATCATCTATCACTACTAGTTTAGCATTTCTTATAAATTAAGCATAATTTAAGTCGTTTTTTTTATTTTTAAAAAAAATTTTCAGTAAAATGTTTGATTTTAATTTTGAATTTTTTTTTTTTTTTTTAGGTGGGAAGGAAACTGGGGTACCCAGAGAAAACCCACACATGGAAAGGAATAGGGCAAAACTTAAAATACATAATAAATAAAATAATATAAAATAGAAATAAATAAAATAAAATCGGTATCTTGCATTCAGAACAGAACAAGGGGAAAACTTGTTCAGTAAAATGTTTGATATTAATTTTGAATTTTTTTTTTTTTTTACGTGGGAAGGAAACTGGGATACCCAGAGAAAACCCACACATGGAAAGGAATAGGGCAAAACTTAAAATCATAATAAATAAAATAATATAAAATAGAAATAAATAAAATAAAATCGGTATCTTGCATTCAGAACAGAACAAGGGGAAAACTTGTTCAGTAAAATGTTTGATATTAATTTTGATTTTAATTTTGAATTTTTTTTTTTTTTTTACGTGGGAAGGAAACTGGGATACCCAGAGAAAACCCACACATGGAAAGGAATATGGCAAAACTTAAAATCAGTTGATTAAGCGAGGAAGGGATGAGGGGTGAAGGGAGGAAGAGATGAGGAGATTAAGGGAGAAAGGGTGAGGGGATGAAGGGAGGTAGGGATGAGAGATGAGGGGATAAATGGAGAAAGGAATGAGGGGATGTAGGGAGGAAGAGACTGAGAGATTAACTTAATCCACAGACTTAAGTTAATCCATTAACTTCATTTAATTTCCAGTAAGGCTGCTGATATTATTTTATTCTTGGGGACAAAGGCAACACCAGTTCATGTTGGAGAAAAATGTCTTTACTCTATCCCAACAACTATTTTGGGTTTTATCTTTAACTAGCTGTGAGGGATCATCAAAGGTTGTTAAGATGTTGATATCTTGAAATGACGATTTGGTGTCTTCAGATCCTTTTAGGAGCGGTTCCTCAGAATTGCCTTGTTTGTTTATCACCTTATGTCTAGAACTTGGTGGCGATACTTGTTTCTGGTCAGAGACACTAACTGATGCCGGTTGGGGTGTCACAGTCGGGGATACTGTGTATAAACCGGACGATTTGGTGTCTTCAGATCCTTTTAAGAGCGGTTCTTCAGAATTGCCTTGTTTGTTTATCACCTTATGTCTGGAACTTGGTGGCGATGCTTGTTTCTGGTCAGAGATACTAACTGATGCTGGTTGGGGTGTCACAGTCGGGGATTCTGGGTATAAGCCAGGCGATTTGGTGTCTTCAGATCCTTTTAGGAGCGGTTCCTCAGAATTGCCTTGTTTGTTTATCACCTTATGTCTGGAACTTGGTGGCGATGCTTGTTTCTGGTCAGAGACACTAACTGATGGTGGTTGGGGTGTCACAGTCGGGGATTCTGGGTATAAGCCAGGCGATTTGGTGTCTTCAGATCCTTTTAGGAGCGGTTCCTCAGAATTGCCTTGTTTATTTATCACCTTATGTCTGGAACTTGGTGGCGATGCTTGTTTCTGGTCAGAGACACTAACTGATGCTGGTTGGGGTGTCACAGTCGGGGATTCTGGGTATAAGCCAGGCGATTTGGTGTCTTCAGATCCTTTTAGGAGCAGTTCCTCAGAATTGCCTTGTTTATTTATCACCTTATATGTGGAACTTGGTGGCGATGCTTGTTTCTGGTCAGAGACACTAACTGATGCTGGTTGGGGTGTCACAGTAGGGGATTCTGGGCATAAGTTGTAGCAAATGTCTGGTTGTCTTTGAGGAGAGAGGGTCCTGCTGTACCAGCTTGATGGGGCCCTTTCATATGAATACACTGACAAGCTTTCTGGGGTTTTTCCAGTCTTAGCATGAAACAAATCCCCTTTGGGTGGGTCGTAGTTGCCTGAAGTGACACTGTAACTGTTGTCAGAAGGGGAGCTTTGAGTTTCAGAGCTGTAGGTCGAAGATTCATCAGAATTGGATATAACTCCTTTGGGATATAATGATTCGGGTCCCAACCTTTCTGCCGTCAAAGATTTGTGATTTATCATTGCCTCATAGGCCTCAGAATCATAAGAACTGTTGCTGATAAAGTCAGAAAAATGGTTCATTGTAATAAAGCTGGTGCACCACAGGTAACCGCCGAGCGGGTGTCAGATTTTTCAGCACCCTTTTTCCGGTGCACCACAGGTAACCTTTGAGCAGGTGTCGGATTTTTCAGCCTTTGCTTCCCTGTGGTGCACCACAGGTAACCTTTGAGCAGGTGTCAGATTTTCCAGGCACCCTTTTTTTCCCTGTGGTGCACCACAGGTAACCCTTGAGCGGGTGTCAGATTTTCCAGGCAGCCCTTTGCTTCCCTGTGGTGCACCACAGGTAACCTTTGAGCGGGTGTCAGATTTTTCAGGCACCCTTTCCTTCCCTGTGGTGCACCACAGGTAACCTTGAGAGCGGGTGTCAGATTTTTCAGGCAGCCTTTTTCCCTGTGGTGCACCACAGGTTTTGAGCAGGTGTCAGATTTTCCAGGCACCCTTTCCTTCCCTGTGGACCACAGGTAACCTTTGAGCAGGTGTCAGATTTTGAGCAGGTGTCAGATTTTCCAGGCACCCTTTGCTTCCCTGTGGTGCACCACAGGTAACCGTTGAGCGGGTGTCAGATTTTCCAGGCACCCTTTCCTTCCCTGTGGTGCACCACAGGTAACCTTTGAGCGGGTGTCAGATTTTCCAGGCACCGTTTCCTTCCTGTGGTGCACCACAGGTAACCTTGAGCAGTTTCAGATTTTCAGGCACCCTTTCCTTCCCTGTGGTGCACCACAGGTAACCTTTGAGCAGGTGTCAGATTTTCAGGCACCCTTTCCTTCCCTGTGGTGCACCACAGGTAACCGTTGAGCAGGTGTCAGATTTTCAGCACCCTTTCCTTTTGCACCACAGGTAAGGCAGCGGGTGTCAGATTTTCAGGCTTTTTCCCTGTGGTGCACCACAGGTAACCTTTGAGCAGGTGTCAGATTTTCAGGCACCCTTTCCTTCCCTGTGGTGCACCACAGGTAACCTTTTGAGCAGGTGTCAGATTTTCCAGGCAGCCTTTCCTTCCCTGTGGTGCACCACAGGTAACCGTTGAGCGGGTGTGTCAGATTTTCCAGGCACCCTTTTTTTTTCCCTGTGGTGCACCACAGGTAACCTTTGAGCAGGTGTCAGATTTTCAGGCACCCTTTCCTTCCCTGTGGTGCACCACAGGTAACCTTTGAGCAGGTGTCAGATTTTCAGCACCCTTTTTTCCCTGTGGTGCACCACAGGTAACCCTTGAGCGCAGGTGTCAGATTTTCAGCACCCTTTGCTTCCCTGTGGTGCACCACAGGTAACCTTTTGAGCGGGTGTCAGATTTGAGCAGGTGTCCGTTTTCCTTCCCTGTGGGCACCACAGGTAACCACAGGTAACAGGTTTGAGCAGGTGCACCAGGATTTTCCAGGCAGCCTTTCCTTCCCTGTGGTGCACCACAGGTAACCTTTGAGCAGGTGTCGGATTTTGTCGTTTTTCCCTGTTTTGCACCACAGGCCTTTGAGCAGGTGTCAGATTTTCCTTTTTCCCTGTGGTGCACCACAGGTAACCTTTGAGCAGGTGTCGGATTTTCCAGCACCCTTTTTCCCTGTGGTGCACCAGCAGCCTTTTTTCCCTGTGGTGCACCAGAGGTAACCTTTGAGCAGGTGTCAGATTTTCAGCAGCGTTTCCTTCCCTGTGGTGCACCACAGGTAACCTTTGAGCAGGTGTCAGATTTTCCAGGCAGCCTTTCCTTCCCTGTGGTGCACCACAGGTAACCTTTGAGCAGGTGTCAGATTTTTCAGCAGGCTTCCCTGTGGTTAACCTTTGAGCAGGTGTCAGATTTTCTTCCCTGTGGTGCACCACAGGTAACTTTGAGCAGGTGTCAGATTTTCAGGCACCCTTTCCTTCCCTGTGGTGCACCACAGGTAACCTTTGAGCGGGTGTCAGATTTTCAGCTTCCCTGTGGTGCACCACAGGTAACCTTTTGCGCAGGTGTCGGATTTTCAGCAGCCTTTCCTTCCCTGTGGTGCACCACAGGTAACCTTTTGAGCAGGTGTCAGATTTTCAGGCAGCTTTCCTTCCCTGTGGTGCACCACAGGTAACCTTTGAGCAGGTGTCAGATTTTCCAGGCACCCTTTCCTTCCCTGTGGTGCACCACAGGTAACCGAGCAGGTGTCGGATTTTCAGGCACCCTTTTTTCCCTGTGGTGCACCACAGGTAACTGTGGTGCACCACAGGTAACCTTTGAGAGGTGTCGGATTTTCAGCAGCACCCTTTGCTTCCCTGTGGTGCACCACAGGTAACCTTTGAGCAGGGTGTCAGATTTTCCAGGCACCCTTTGCTTCCCTGTGGTGCACCACAGGTAACCGTTGAGCGGGTGTCAGATTTTCAGGCAGCCTCCTTTCCTTCACCTGTGGATTTTGCACCACAGGTAACCGATTTTGAGCAGGTGTCAGATTTTCAGGCACCCTTTCCTTCCCTGTGGTGCACCACAGGTAACCTTTGAGCGGGTGTCAGATTTTCCAGGCAGCCTTTGCTTCCCTGTGGTGCACCACAGGTAACCTTGAGCGGGTGTCGGATTTGGTGCACCACAGGCACCACAGGTAACCTTTGAGCGGGTGTCAGATTTTCCAGGCACCCTTTCCTTCCCTGTGGTGCACCACAGGTAACCGTTGAGCGGGTGTCAGATTTTCCAGGCACCCTTTCCTTCCCTGTGGTGCACCACAGGTAACCTTTGAGCAGGTGTCAGATTTTCAGGCACCCTTTCCTTCCCTGTGGTGCACCACAGGTAACCTTTGAGCGGGTGTCAGATTTTCCAGGCACCCCTTTTCCTTCCCTGTGGTGCACCACAGGTAACCTTTGAGCGGGTGTCAGATTTTCCAGGCACCCTTTTCTTCCCTGTGGTGCACCACAGGTAACCTTTGAGCAGGTGTCAGATTTTCAGGCACCCTTTCCTTCCCTGTGGCACACCACAGGTAACAGGTGTTGAGCGGGTGTCAGATTTTCCAGGCACCCCTTTTTGCTTCCCTGTGGTGCACCACAGGTAACCGTTGAGCGGGTGTCCAGGCACCTTTTTTCCAGGCTTTGAGCCTTTGCTTCCCTGTGGTGCACCACAGGTAACCTTTGAGCGGGTGGTGTCAGATTTTCCAGGTTTGAGCAGGTGTCAGATTTTTTCCTTTCCCCTGTGGTGCACCACAGGTAACCGTTGAGCGGGTGTCAGATTTTCCAGGCACCCTTTCCTTCCCTGTGGTGCACCACAGGTAACCGTTGAGCGGGTGTCAGATTTTAGGCAGGCACCCTTTCCTTCCCTGTGGTGCACCACAGGTAACCCAGCAGGTCGGATTTTTTCCCTTGAGCGTTTTGTCTGTGGTGCACCCAGGCAGCGGGTGTCAGATTTTCTTCGGATTTTCAGGCCCTTTCCTTCCCTGTGGTGCACCACAGGTAACCGTTGAGCGGGTGTCAGATTTTCAGGTGTCGGATTTTCCCACCCTTTCCTTCCCTGTGGTGCACCACAGGTAACCGTTGAGCGGGTGTCAGATTTTCCAGGCACCCTTTGCTTCCCTGTGGTGCACCACAGGTAACCTTTGAGCGGGTGTCAGATTTTCCAGGCACCCTTTGCTTCCCTGTGGTGCACCACAGGTAACCGTTGAGCGGGTGTCAGATTTTCCAGGCACCCTTTCCTTCCCTGTGGTGCACCACAGGTAACCGTTGAGCGGGTGTCAGATTTTCCAGGCACCCTTTCCTTCCCTGTGGTGCACCACAGGTAACCTTTGAGCGGGTGTCAGATTTTCCAGGCACCCTTTCCTTCCCTGTGGTGCACCACAGGTAACCGTTGAGCGGGTGTCAGATTTTCCAGGCACCCTTTCCTTCCCTGTGGTGCACCACAGGTAACCTTTTGAGCAGGTGTGATTTTCAGCATTTTCCAGGCAGGTGTCAGATTTTCCAGGCCTTTTTTCCCTGTGGTGCACCACAGGTAACCGTTGAGCGGGTGTCAGATTTTCCAGGCACCCTTTGCTTCCCTGTGGTGCACCACAGGTAACCGTTGAGCGGGTGTCAGATTTTCCAGGCACCCTTTCCTTCCCTGTGGTGCACCACAGGTAACCGTTGAGCGGGTGTCAGATTTTCCAGGCACCCTTTCCTTCCCTGTGGTGCACCACAGGTAACCGTTGAGCGGGTGTCAGATTTTCCAGGCACCCTTTCCTTCCCTGTGGTGCACCACAGGTAACCGTTGAGCGGGTGTCAGATTTTCCAGGCACCCTTTCCTTCCCTGTGGTGCACCACAGGTAACCTTTGAGCGTTGAGCGGGTGTCAGATTTTCCAGGCACCCTTTTTTCAGCCTTCCCTGTGGTGCACCACAGGTAACCGTTGAGCGGGTGTCAGATTTTCCAGGCACCCTTTCCTTCCCTGTGGTGCACCACAGGTAACCGTTGAGGTGTCAGATTTTCAGGCAGCCTTTGCTTCCCTGTGGTGCACCACAGGTAACCTTTTTCAGATTTTCAGGCACCCTTTCCTTCCCTGTGGTGCACCACAGGTAACCTTTGAGCGGGTGTCAGATTTTCCAGGCACCCTTTGCTTCCCTGTGGTGCACCACAGGTAACCGTTGAGCAGGTGTCAGATTTTCCAGGCACCCTTTGCTTCCCTGTGGTGCACCACAGGTAACCTTTGAGCGGGTGTCAGATTTTCCAGGCACCCTTTCCTTCCCTGTGGTGCACCACAGGTAACCGGTGAGCGGGTGTCAGATTTTCCACAGGCACGGGTTCAGATTTTCAGGCCCTTGTGGTGCACCACAGGTAACCGTTGAGCAGGTGTCAGATTTTCCAGGCACCCTTTCCTTCCCTGTGGTGCACCACAGGTACTCAAATGTAGCCCATCATCTACAATGTCTTCTGTAAAACTTTCTAAATCGATATCCAGCTTTTCAAACACAAGGAATTGTTTTGTTTTGTAGTAAAAATCTTCATAAAACTTGACTATGTTGTAGTTTTCCGATCCAAGCGCCTTGATTTTCCTTAAGACCTTTTTTTCCTCATGTATACGGAGTTCATTGTTATCTATTGCTGTTTTTATTGCAACAATCTCTCCAGTTTCTTTGTTTCTATACTCCATAACTTCTGCTGTTCCTCCTAAGCCAAGATATTCTACAATGCAGTATTTGCTTGTTTTGGATTCTAAAAAATAATAATTCTTCATATCTTCCATATCTTGTTCTAAAAAAATGTTGAAGAATATTTTGAAGAATTAAAATGAATCTCTAAAATGTTTTTCCAAAGAGGTTTTCCTGTTAACACCACTTGAAATGCGTGGAGCTCTTGATCAAACCACTGGGAATTCACAAATGTGCTTATGGCTGGGCTGTTCTATACTATTGATATCATATGCTATGACATCACAATGGAATGGGGGCTATGTCATCACAAAGGGAAGGTCTATGCATAACTCCGCCCACATTCTATGAGGGCGGAGTTATGTGTCCTTAGGAAGTTCCAAATTAAGGTTTTGTTTTTTGTTTTTTTTTAAGCTTTAGTAAAATATTTTTGTACTACAAGAATTTATAGGTACATTTTCCAAAGAACAGTCGCCAGAAGTTTCAACTAGTTTGAACAAAAATAGTAATTATAAATAAAAAATTACTGAACGAACATAAAAATAGTAAAGTGATTGGGTAAAGCTACACATAGAAGACATAAAAGCATATAAGGGGATTACATAAATATTTAGGAGCATCGAGATAAAGTTTTAACAGACTTTTTGTTATTGGAAGTTTGGAAGAGCATAATGTAGAGA
>JAGKQL010005956.1:0-10356 GCA_018398635.1 Cyprinodon brontotheroides
AGTAGTGTTCTTTGACAAACATGGATGCCTCCAGTAAAGCACATTTAAACGAAATTTACTGAACAGTATGTAAAAAATTCATATTTAAATTACTTTCAGAAGTTTGAATTGTGAATATGAGCGACTTTTCCTTTAAATATGCGCATTTAGTGATGCAGTGATCTTTTAAGATTGCTGCAGAAATTTCAAGATGTGCAACTGATTAAAAGGATCATATTGCTTGTTTTGCAGGCAGTTTGAGGGTTACTGTAAAAGAAATATGAGGTTCAAAGGTTAATGAATTTAGCGTTATCAGTAAAGAAACCCTAACATCCACATTGTTTCTGAATCCAGTAAATTAAGGGTCAAACCTTAGCGAAGGTATAGACCTATTTCAGGCAAGGCTTAATCTAATGAAAGTAGAATCATGGGAGCTTTCTCAGCCCCTGATTGAACTCTAAAATATTTTATTGATCCCAGAAGGAGAAACGCTCATGTGGGCCGATAGTGATGCTGTAAACCTACTGGTGGTTCCAAACATCTGCTGCTGTTCTGTACAGCGTTAACAGGATAAGCAGACGTCACCATGGTGAGTAAATGTGAAATTAAAAACTCCAAGCCTCCAGAAAGGGCATTGCTTTAGAAGAACACATGAAACCAAGGATGTGTTGGATTCACATCAGAGGAGCCTGACGTCTAAGCCTTTGTTTGTGCTGCTTGTAATCCCCGGCTGCCTCCATCAGCTAAGGCGAGCCGCCATCATATACCCTGCATGGACGGGGAAATGATGAATGGAGGGGCGCTTGGCTCATCCATTTGACGTACGTCACACAGAGGGGCTGACCCCCACAGACCTCTGCTCGCTGGGTTAGATGCTGACAGATGTTGGAGCTGAAGGACTCATTGCATGATGATGAAAGAAGATGAAAAACACTGATGGCGTTGGGGGAATCCTCAGGCTGTAAAACACACCAACGCTGCGTTCGCCATAAGGAACAACAGATGGAGAACGTCTGAAGCCCTGATCACTCCTCTAGTCCTGCAGGTCTGATTTTTTTCCATGGTCCCAATGAGAGCAAAGAAAATGATTCCCACAGACTAAACCTTCTAGTGGTGTTTCTCAGGAAATGCAGCGTAACGTTTGCCTTCTGACACTTTAATCGATCTGTAGAAAATCCAACGACTCCCAAAGTCACTAAGTGGAATTTTAACAACTTATCTGAGCTTCTTAAAGGAAAAGTCAACTCATATTTCGAATACAAACTTCTGAAAATATTTGAAATAAAGCTACTTTAAATGTGCGGCTTACCGCACCGTGACATCTCTGCCAGAAGATGGCAGGAGGGAGGCGTTACTATATTTGGCTAAAAATGGCTATACAATTGACTTCCATGGATGGATTAGCTCCGCGCATCATCCATCTGGAAAACCTTCCATTGAAGTAATTTTGGGAAGAGGCGAGAAATACTGGTTAACTGATTTCGCCCATGTTGGTGATAGGTTGGCCAAATAAACCAATCAGAATCCAACAGCCGGTATGGCGATACTAACAGGCGGCGGCGAAGAGGAGCCAATTGATAGATCAAACTCTTGCTGCAGAAACCAGTCGGGAGAAGAGCAAAAAACATCTTTCCTCTGAGAAAAGCCTCCAGAGCAGTGTTTTTGCTCTTCTTCAATGATGAAAAAGAAATACTCTGTAATTCCCATAAAAACTTGCTTTCGATAGCCACGCTAACGCTAATTTCATTGGCTGGAAGCCGCCATGTTCTTTTAGACTTCGAACTGTTGCGCTTCTTGTTTAACGTCACACCTCAACCGCACTTACTCAAAGCCAACGCTGATTGGACGTTACGATTTGGTGAACGGCTCCAAATTTTCTTTAACGGAGAGTCTCTCGCAGACTGAAGTCACCGTAAGTGAAACCTTGAAAGCTTCCAGCGAGAATCAGGATGGTCTCTGCCAGGCTAAAAAAATGGCCGCTCCCAGACTCAGTGATCAAATTATTTATTCTCATTTTTTTACAGATTAAAATCATTAAATCGCCACAAACGTATTAGTTTTAGGTATAAATAATGATCCATTGATCATTCCTCGCTGACCGGTCACTGCAGACTCGTTCAAACCTTTTATTAAAGAGTCTCTGATTCATTTTAATCTTATTAACAACAAAACTAAACAGATTTTAGATGAATGTTGACCTTAGAGTTCCTCCTATCAAATAATCTCTGTTCTTTTCTAAACATTAATATGCATGAACCTGCTGCTGAATGTCATCTATTTAACCACATTCAGATCAACTGCATTCAACCTGCAACAAATAGATTATATCACTACAAATATATTATATTTCATCTAAACCACAGATATAAACCAACTAGAAGCTGCAGGTGCATCAGTAGGGAAGCATGTAAGGTCTCTTCCTTTAGGAAAGATTTTCTGTCTTGCAGCTCCCTAAGCTAAATTCTATGGATTTAAATCACCCTTTAAAGTTTTATTTCATGACTGACTAATCGGTGATCTTGAAATTATTCAGGTTTAAATCTTAATCAGTTTGATCTGCTGAGATCTGGAGCGCATCAGAAGTTTATTGTATATCATTGCTGATGTATGTATAGGAGCTGGAGGGGACGGGAAGCTGGCACGCTGGCGTCTGCATCGCTGCACGCATCAAAAGGATCAGAAAACATGCAGATGTTTGCATGCAGGAGGATTGGACAGATTTAAGGAATCCCTTTACCGGGACTGAGTGGCCGAGTTTTCATGGAAAAAGGTTTAAGTTGATCATTTCCAACCCCTGAAGCTGAACTCAGACATTTGAAACAGGCCCCTTATCCTGAGATCAACTAGAATAAATCCCCAAACACACAGGGGCCCATCAGGGGGCCATCAGGGGCCCATCAGGGGGCCATCAGGGGCCCATCAGGGGGCCATCAGGTGCCCATCAGGGGGCCATCAGGTGCCCATCAGGGGGCCATCAGGGGCCATCAGGGGGCCATCAGGGGGCCAATTAGGGGCCCATCAGGGGCCAATTAGGGGGCCATCAGGGCGCCCATCAGGGGGCCATCAGGTGCCCATCAGGGGGCCATCAGGTGCCCATCAGGGACCCATCTGGGGCCCATCAGGGTGCCATCAGGGCGCCCATCAGGGGGCCATCATGGCGCCCATCAGGGACCCATCTGGGGCCCATCAGGGGGCCATCAGGGTGCCATCAGGGCGCCCATCAGGGGGCCATCAGGTGCCCATCAGGGGGCCATCAGGGGCCCATCAGGGCGCCCATCAGGGGCCAATCAGGGCGCCATTCAGGTTTCCATCAGGGCCGGCATTAGGCCGCCGCCATCATGCCCATCAGGCGCCCATCCGTAGGCTTTCGCCAACAGTCCATCAGGGCGCCCATCAGGGGGCCATCAGGTGGCCCATCAGGGGCCAATCAGGGGCTCTTCAGGGCGCCCATCAGGGGCCCATCAGGGCGCCCATCAGGGGGCCATCAGGGGGCCATCAGGGCGCCCATCAGAGGGCCAGCCGGGGGCCCATCTGGGCCTTTATCAGGGGCCAATCAGGGCTTACCATCAGGGGCCATCAGGAAGCGCCATCAGGCCTATCAGGGGCCGGGGAATCAGGCTTCCATCAGGGGCCAGACAGGGCCATCAGGGAGGCCATCAGGGGGCCATCAGGGGCCCATCAGAGGGCCATCAGGGGGCCATCAGGGGCCCATCAGGGCCCCATGGGGCAAACTGGTCCTTAATGCTCAGTTGACCAACCATCAGAATTGAACTTTTCTGCCATTTTGCACCTTAAAAAGCCTCATCATTTCACCTTAGCTCACATTATTTAAGAAATTCCTGCTTTTTTTAATCCTAAGGAAAATGATTCCTCTTATTTTGGAGATTCTAAAGTCTTTGAAATATTCAAATTGCTTTTAATTGTTAATCTAATGGCTGCTCAGTGGTGCAGTGGGTAGCACTGCTGCCTTGCAGCAAGAAGGTTGCGGGGTTGGTTCCCCGCCAGCGGTCTTTCTGCATAGAGTTAGCATGTTCTCCCTGAGCATGCATGGGTTCTCTCCAGGTACTCCGGCTTCCTCCCACAGTCCAAAAACATGACTGGCTTCTCTAGTTCTCCTTAGGTGTGAGTGTAAATGGTTGTTTGGCCCTGTTTGGCTACAGCTCACACTGCAGGACAAAACCGCAGAGTTTTGTCCTGCAGTGTGAGTTCACAGCTCACCATGTTTATTCTCACGCTGCTCTCAGCACCCAACGCTTCTGATGCATCTACCCGCTCACACTGCACGCCTAAAACCAGGTGGGACTCAGCTCCGCAGGGAGATGGCGCTACTGGGACTCGTCTATCTGGAAGCCAAACCAGTAGAAGAGAAATATGAAGCTCACTAGAAAAGGAGACGACGTATTTGGGACAAAGACATGGCTGAGCAAACATGGTTACTACGGTCTGTCAGTTTCACAGAGAGAACTCCATTTCACTTCTGGGTTTTCCTCTGAGAGGAAGAAGAAGAATCCTTGTTTGCCCGCTGAGCGATTTGCTTAAACGACCGACTGAATTTCCAACATGTTTGATTTTTGACGTTACGTTTCCTGATGGGGGGGGTGGTCGTTAGAGGCTGATCGCCCCTGGTTACCCCCTGGTCACTACATGATGCACCATCAGGCTGAAAGTCGGCCACGAAAAATTCTCGCATGATTGGAAAGTCACCCTGAAAGGGCAAAAAGTCGCCCGCTATAGACGCCAGCTCCCCTCGTTACCCCAGCAGGGATTAGCTGATGGATGTTAAGCTGATGTTATTCACATGTTAAGGTTCAGAGTCAATAGAATATTTTTATTTTCAATTGAAAAATTCTCGTTTTTTCCACTTTTAGATTTTCCAACTAGAACTCTCTGATAATAAAATCTATTTAGATTGAAACAGAAGTTTGGACGTCTCACCATCTGTGGCCTCCTCTGCAGGTCAGCAGCATCTTCCAGGAAATTTGAAAATAAAAACTAAGAGTTCCAGAACAAAAACATTGCAGCAAGTGATGCAGCGCCGCTTAACGCGGGTCTCCTCCCTCAAACTTCTCCTCTTCATCTTCAGACCAGAGTGCTCCTCTTCTCCCTCTCCCTCTCTGCTCTGTCCCGGCTCAGGTCCGGCGTCGGAGGCTCCACGGGTCCCGATGTGGTGTTGGGGTCACAGCGGCCGGAGGTCGGCGAATTCTGCATGACGACGAGGCGTATGGGCGACTGGCTCTGAGGCGCCGGCGTGTTGTCGGGGGCGTACTCCTTGGTGGGGTCTTTGCCACGGCAGTCGTACAGGATGCAGGAGATGAGGAACACCAGGAGCAGGATGACATAGCTGGCCACCAGGATGATGAGGTTAAGGGTGACGGGGTCGATCTCCAGGTAGAATTCCATAAAACCCATGATGCCGCTTCATATCTCACCGCGACCTAGAGAGGAAGAGGCGGAAAAAGAGGCAGCGGCGAAGGACAGCGGATGGACAGCTGGTCTGATGGAGAGAGAAAGAGCAAAAGACAGAATCAGATGATGAAATGAGATGGATGAGCCGGGGAGGGGGCAGTGACAGCAGGCCGGGGGGGATATGAGGCTTTGTGCTTTAAACGACATTAATCCTCGCTGCTTCTCCAACCTTGAATTTCAGCAGCCAATGATTAAAGCTGCTCACTTTTAATAACTTAAGCCACCATTTTGATTTTGCCAACTAGAGAGCAATGTCAAAATGGATGGCCTGAGCGCACACCTGTCAGCCTGCCATGAGCGTCACCGAGGGGATTTGAGGAGTCATGTAATATGTATTAAACAAGTGCTTTATTATGTCACTCTAAGAGATTATTTTTTACATTTCTATTTGATTACATTAAAAGCAAGCAAGGCCCCAGAAATGGCCGACGTCCATAAAAAACATGCAACTACCGCAAAGACCTTGATGTTTCATCCTGTTAATGGACGCCCTTTTTACACCAACTCAGCTAAACCGCTGGAGGCCGATATTTATTTAGACGAAACTGATGTTTTAGTGGCTTTATTGAACTCCAGCTCGTGCAAACCAACAACTTCCGACACTAAAAAGGACAAACGGCATTTTATACCCAACGCAATTCAGACAACATGCAGGAAGGAACCATCTTCTTCTTCTTGTGAGGTTTTATGGTGGTTGGCAAACTAGTTAAAAGAGCATTACTGCCACCAACTGATAAGGAGTTAAACCAAGGAAACATTAAACAAAAACTTGAACTTGGTTACTTGCTTAAAGTCGTAGGGAAGCGGCTGTTCCAATCGCTGCATTTCCGAATTCTCCTGAGTGGCTCGACTTTGGCTAACGAAAGTGAATAAAAGTGAATGTGATTGGTCGCATTATCAAAGGGGCGGGATTGTTGTGGCAGAAGGTTCGGCAAGCCAGTTTGGTTGTAGCCGGTTTCGTCGAAGCATCTTGCTAACCAAAGTTAGCATCTTAGTGTTGGCAGGTTCCCAATGGGAAATTCCATTGGGACCAAGTAGCACTAAATTGGTGACTCTAGAAACGACGCTGTCAAAGGGAAACGCTATGGACAGCGGAAACACCGCCAAGAGGAGGGAGAGTTAAATCAATCTGAGGTCGCGGATGAGTCTCCTCCGTCATCATCCATTTTTTATTTAGAGGAGGAAAGCGGGACTAAGATGTTGTGGAAGAGGACTGCCTAGGGCTGCAGAAGCTTGGTTTGGTGGTGTAGAAGGCCTTCCCAGCCGCATATGTTTGAGTTTCTGCCTTGCTCGCAGCGCTGCCGGAGTTCTGTTAGCTCTACGCCTGCCGAAGATCACAGACGCCCATCCCAGTGAACACTGGGACGCAACTCAATGGGGAAAGGAAAGGATTCTGGTTTCAAACCGTTGCGTATATTAGCTGCGACACATGAATCAAGATGTCTATGACCGAAAACATTTTGATTGACAGATGACCGTTGATATATGATTGGCCTAATTTAGGTGTTCAGGCTGACGTAGAAATCTAACTGGCCTGCAGAAGATAACGGGAAAAACACAGATTTTATAGACAGGATTTTTTAAAAATAGAAACTTTCAAAATTTTGGGACAATATGGTCTGATAAAGAGAACATTTATATACATGTTTAAACCAGAAGATTTGACATTTAAATATGATTTTCCTACGACTTTAAAGGAAAGAACCATGAAAAGGGAATATTAAAAAAAGAAGCAAAGTTAACATACATTCAAAACTAAACCAAAACAATAAACTATGCACCCAAAATAATATTTTCCATGCATACAAATCAATATAATTAAACAAATCTAAAGTCAATCACAAAACCCCATCAAATTTAACACAACATTCCTCTAGAGAAACATACTCACCCAAAACAGAAGCCTCATTTTTACCTGCCTCTTCATGCTGAACAGCATAAAGTACAGGCTCTCTGATGCATATTTTGAGTAGCCTGGAGATTCGGGGCTTGCCACCCGCTGACATTTCAAATAATGTAGGTGCCTAGAGGCCGAAAAGCGAAAGCGTCCATAAAGCCCCACAAAACGCGTGTCAATATTCTCCCTCACTGCTCGCCCAATGTATTCCAAGTGTCCTGAGCGTGCCCATTTCTAGCGAACCAGATATTTAGTCAAAAGTAAGTCATTTAGAATGTTTTAGAGCATAAACAGGTAGTGTATAGGATTTCCTAAAGCTGTTCACGATGCAGAAACCAAACCAAACGACCTTAAAGTGCGCATTCAGCGCCTGCTCTGGCCGTCTGCCGATAATTCAAGCGTAGAAGAAGAAATGTGCTGTTTACCTGTGCAAAGAAAGAAACAACGAAAAGAAAAAATGTCTGAGGACTTCAGTGTTGGAGGAAGAGCATGAGTTCTTTGCCGAGCTGCCATGCGACTTTCATCTGGTTTGGTCTGCCAGCGTTTCCGTGAAGGCCGGGAGCGACGAACGCCGCTTTCAGGAAATCCCATACACTACTGTTTATGCTCTAAAAAACATTCTAAATGACTTCGCTTGAAAGTAAATTCTGACGCTATACCATGCACTCAGGACACTTTGGAATACATTGGACGAGCAGTATGGGAGGAATATTGACACGCTGTGGACTTTATGGACCTTTCTTTCTGCCTCGCACCACCATAGACTCATTATTTGAATGTCAGAGCAGCAAGAGCAGCAAGAAGCCTCCCAGATGCCAGATGCATTTGAGATATCAAAAAAGTACTCCAGAGTGTTGTTCAGCATGGGGGGTGAGTAGAAAATGAAGGCCAATCATGTTTGGGTGTACTATTCCTTTAACCACCCTCCTGATTATTTTGGTTTGCTCCCAGTTCATTTGAACAGCACCTGGAGGACTTCTGGCCTTCTCCTTCCTGCTGAGGAGCCAAACCAGCAAAATAAGGTTCTTTGATTTAACATAAACACAAACTAAGGAAAAATAATTGACATTTATGTTTACAACTGATGCTGAGATGAAGCCTCATTGAACGTTCTGCCAAATGATCCCTCACAGCGTCATGTGAACATGTCACCACCTACTGGTGGAGTGCAGAACTACAGTTAGTAATAGAATCTGGGATTTTTTTGCTATTATTTAGTTTTTTCCGTTTAAGTTCCTTTGAAATTGTTAATGATTGGTGTGTATAATAAAATTAAATAAAAGTTTTTTTTAGTGTAAAATGTCTTAGAAGAGAAAAATCATTTACACATTTTTTTGCCACTTTAATGAATTTACATGCAGGTTTAAGCCAGAATGATTTGACATTTAAAATATTTTAAATATGATTTCCCTCGACACTTTAAATGCCTGCTGAAGTTTTTGCACTTTCTGAACCACTTCCTTAAGAGGTCACCTGGTATCACAGCAGAGAGGCTTCTGGCACGCCATCTATTGCGGCCCCTCCCCTAAATGAATCACGCCCCAACGCTCACTTTGCGGAAACGCCCCGTCCAGAACTCGACACACGTACTCGAAGCATGCGGCTCATCTCCTAACATCACTAATGTTTACACTTTCTTTCCACGGGTAGGATGGCCAGTCCATCTGCTTCACCAGAACACATGTAAAAAAAAAAAAGTCCAAACAAAACGACAATAAAGAACTCAAACAACCCAACTATTTGTTCAAAACTTAATTCTATATAACACGAAATTAACAGTTATATGTCAGCGGGAAGTAATGGGACTCCTGGTCCCCGTTACACACCCAGTCTGTTAGGCCAACACTGTGCCGTCTAACACTATAGTCTCTATAGCTGTAAAGTTCTAATGATGAACAAGAGTTGCCACATTTCTAAGCCAAAACAAGGCTTTGCTTTAGTCCGCTCTATAAAACCTGGAACTAAACGCTGTTTCTGACGTTTTTAACTGAAAAATCTTCCTGGATGGAAGAGAAACGTCTTCAGACTTGGAAACAGAGTCCAGAGGATTGATTTTAACTTCTATGGGATGAACAAGAGTTGATCCTAGATGGTGTGAAGCTGAAAAGGTCAGAGAAGGAAGCAGGCATGAGATTTCTGCTGCTGAAGGCGCTTCCATGAACTTTAGCATCATTTGCCAAATAACTGCAGCCACATGTTGGTGCATAAAAAAAAGACCTCATTTCTTTGAGTCTTTCATTCCAAACATCTGCCTATAAAACACAAGACTTTAATGTTCTGCATTATTTCTTCTTTTGACATAAAACTGTCTCACATCTCTCTGATTGAATCAGGGCTGCCGTTTCGGCCGGAAAAGTTAGAACAATTCTAAGAGCCTTGACTAAGTCTTCATGTTCTCCCTCATTTTTCAGCAGTAAGCAGTGAAACAAAGCATGAATTTACTCCCCTGAAATCAGAATAAATGGTTTTGGTCCTCTGGTCCTGCATCGCATCGGGTCTCACCGGCAGTTTGCTCGTACCGGGGCTTAAATGCCACGAGTGCGTCATTAGACGTAGAAAACGAAAGAAATAAATTAACAAGAAAATGAGTAAATAAGCAGCAGTGGGGTAAAAACGCAAAGTCTGGGTTTGAAAAAGGAAGGAAAGGAAGGAGAAAAAGGAGAGAGAGGGAGAAGGCGTCTGATACCGGGACCCAGTTTTTCCCTCCTCTCGTTTTTTTCACAAAGGTTTGTTACCTGAATCGTTCAAATTAACGATAGATTATTAAAATAAGAGAGCTATCTGCTGGATACAACCTCTTAGTTATTCTCCTTCAATGTCGGATGATGGCGCCCAGCTGGGTGCGTTTGGATCTATTTCATTTCTTTCTTTATAAATTATGTTTTAAGGTGATGGCTTCAGTCGTATTGAGATAGGATCCCAGTTTTCATGCGCTAAATGTTTTTTTTCAGAACAGTTTTTAAAAAATACTCAAATTTTTACATTTGTATCAGTTTTTCTTGAGTTCTATTTTT
>JAGKQL010005957.1:0-10167 GCA_018398635.1 Cyprinodon brontotheroides
AAGTGGCGGTGAGGTGTACAAAAGCCTTTCAACATTTTTTCAGTGATGTCATCATTTCTCTATAAAACCAAGATTTCCAGGATTTCACTGCAAAAATAATGTCCTAATTAAAGCTATGAATCTCTGTAATTCCTTCAGAGTTGCAATAGTTCTCTTGGTTTCCTCTGGTTGCTGACACCCTTATCTGGCCTTCCCCATTCAGGTGAAAGGTAAAGTTTTGGTAGGATTTCACTTTCTCAGATGCACTTTTCACAAGATGGATTGAGCCTGAAAACACCACCTGCATGCTTCTACACAATGTCACCCCACAATGTATCCATCTCCATGCTGCTGTTTGATCACTGATGATCACAAATAAACAGAACGGTTGACTCTACGCTTAGATTAAATAACACACACGTGGAATCTGATCTGATTGCAGATCAAATTCCAGTTCATCCAGCATCTGGATGAACTGGAATTTGTTTAAAAGCATCAGGATAAGTTGGGACTACAGATAAGTAAGATGTGAAAGTTAAATCATTAGGAAAATCTTTAGTTTTAACTATATTTATGCAACTTGCACAATTAAATACTTTTCATTGTAAATGCAATTAAGATTTACCAATTTGCACAAGTAACTCAACTAAATTTTACAAATGTAAACAAAAATACTGTTATTTTGATTAATAATTTACAATTGATATAAACTGTTCCACCATAGAGTAGCTAAGCTTGTTATAAACAGCAAACACTGGAGCTACAGTACTTACATTGGTGAGAAAATATGGCATTGCTCAGTATCCAGGGGAACAGAGAGATAAGCACAGGCACTGAAAGATAAGCAGTCAGCAGAAATAACAGAACTTTCTTCATATTTGCCACAGGCAAAGTGATTTTCCCTAATTCTCTTTAGGCTCCAGATCTGCTTCCTGGTTCAGTTTGGGTGGAGCAGCAGAGAAACCAGCAGGAGTGTTGGGAAATATAGGGAAAGGAGGTCAATGTTCATCTCCCTTCTGCTGCTGCTGCTTGTTTATGTTTCAAAAAGGGAGACAGATGTAAAGAACAGGTTCCGTCTGCTAAAGAAAGTGATGCATTGTTCATCCTACATACATAACCAGTCCAACCAGAGGAGATTATAAGGTCAATGACCAGCAAACGCAGAGCAAAGCATTGTGGGAACTGGAGTTTTTCTTCTTATGAGGTTTTATGGCTGTTGGCAAACTTGTGAGAAGTGCATTACCGCCAACAACTGATATGGAGTAAAGCAAGGAAACAGGAAATGATTCACTCCAAAAAAAAATGTTTAACTTAACCCAACATAATAAATACTAAATCACCTTATCCCTCATAATTTTATTTATCTTTAATTCATTGTAATTCTGTCAGTTTCTGATGCTCCTATCAGTTTTCCCATCATGCTTCCAACCATTTCCCAGTTTAAGTCTTAAACTTCCAGATATTTTCTGCAGCTTTCACTATTATTACGATTTTTATTTTCGTCTGTGCACTACAATTGATCACTTCCACCATTAATAGAACAAAATCTTTCTTTTTAACAATCAGTGAGTCTTCTTCAATTTTCGGACATTTCTCCAGAGGTTTTGAATTTGCCGTGTGTTGAACTGTTGGTTTGGTTTTTTCTAACTGAGATGGGATCCTTTTTGCAGCTTCAGCGTAAGTTATTGCCAGCTCAAATTAAAAAATTTTAATTTCCTCAAACCTCCACCACAGAGGAACTGCAGTTCTCTGTACAAATGCCTCTTTTTACTGATAGTAGTAATAATAATAATAATAATGATAATAATAATAATACTTTTATTTGAAAGGAGCCTTACAATGCACCATAGGTCACCTTTCAAATATAAAAAAGATCAATAATAGGGTTATTGAGGTTGTGTGTAAATATAGTTATGTGGAAGAGAAACATTGCAACCAATAAGCTTGCAATCATTTTTTATTTATAATTGTCTTCATGGCTTCAGTTGTGCTCATCATTTATTTAATCATTCTTAAGCTCCAGTTTTATCATTTGATAGCTTTTTTCTATGCACTTTTGCTTACGATTGTTTAGGGATTTTTATGTTTAGTGATGCTTTATTCTAATTATAGCAATGATTATAAGTTAATCATTTAATGCTAAACATACTTCAGTTGTGGCCCTCTTGATGTTCCCTTTCCAAGTGATAAAAGCTATGCCAGATGACCCCAAACAACAAATCAAGGTTACACAAACAGATCGAATTTTGCCCTAAAGCAAATTGGTTATATGGGTTTTGTTTTGTTTTTTGTCATTGTTCAGACTAAGCAGCAGGATAGTGAAAAAGTGGAATCTAACAACACTAAGACTGCTTCCAGATGATACGCAGACTACATGGATTTAGAAAAACACTTGTTTAGACCAGGGGAATGCAATTTAAAAAATCCCAAAACACACTATGGATTTGGTCTAAACCAGCTGTCATGTAAGAACAGGAAACTAATGCTGCTGTTCACACTGGCTCACCAAAGTTGTTCAGTAACACCCCTATGTAAGCTTCAACATTCAGAGTTTCATATTTAACTGTTATAAAATATAGATCCATATTGCCTTATTTCAAAGTTTCAGTGGGATTTGAGAGCAGATTCTCAGCCAGGGCCAACAGGATATTGATGCTTATCATCACTCAAAGAATTAAGAAAGATCTAAAAGCAAAAGTGGTGCCACCTGGTGATGAATATCTACGACAGATAGTGAGGTCCACCTTTATTCATAAGCATAGGAGATTTATGTAATCAGCAGAGATGGGAAGTAACGAAGTACAAATACCGTTACTGTACTCAAGTAGATTTTTCTGATATTTTTTTTACTTTACTACTTATTTTTATGTTGACTTTTTACTTCTACTCCTTACATTTTTTACACAAATATCTGTACTTTCTACTCCTTACATTTTAAAAAATTGGCTCGTTACTTTAGTTTTGAATCATTTCAATGGAGTTATCCGTTATTATTTTTCACGTCATCAATACCAAATTCAATCTAACTGGATGGGAATCTACGTTGCATTTGGCCTTTTCGCTACAAGATGAATCGACAGATTCGGGCGGTATTCATTGGCGGCAAATCATTGCAGCTTGGTGGCGGTGGCGTTAGCATAGTAGCATGGACGACGAGATGATTGAAAATAACAACACAACGGAGATCTAGTCCTATTGGCAGACATCCATTTAAAAAATGTAGGCAGCGGCATGAAAAAAAAGTGGTTTCTACTTTTTTATTTTTATACTTTAAGTAAATTTACAAGCCTGTACTTTGTTACTTTTACTTGAGTAAAGAAGTTTAATCAGTACTTCCACTTTTACCAGAGTATTTTTTTAACACAAGTATCTGTACTTTTACTCAAGTATGGAAAGTGAGTACTTTTGCCATCTCTGGTAATCAGGTGTTTGCTTGTATTTTGCCTGGATGTGATAGATAGAGGACTATTACATGTGTTGAAATAGCTCAGTCCAAGTCCTAACTTTAATCTCATGCATAATCTAGCGAGGTAGCAAAAGATAAGGGTGATGGCAAAGAGGCCTTCTAACTTAAAAAAAAGAGCTCATTCCCCAAGGTTATTACTCGAAATATAACTGGAAGCACACAAATAAGCCGGCCTGCTATTAAAAAAAAGGGTTTGATTGCTGCAACTTGAATAAAGTTTTATTCAACTGATTAAAAATGTTTCAGATATTTTTTTAAGTTTTTTTAATACTATGTAAAGGAAAATTAACATTTCAGAGATGTCTGACTCATTTCTATCAGAAACAAACTTATTGTAAAAAGATATTTTAAATCTCACTTTTCAAATGTAAGATCAGGTATAATAAGTCAAATACAATGTTTAAGATTTCTTGATGCCTTTCTGTTTTGTTTAGCACCCATTGGATTATCAGCAGGCCACATGACCTATCCTATGAAGAGTTTCTTGAGGCTTCCCTGAGTTTTCAACCTTTTTCTCACAGAAGTTCGCTACGGTTGTGTGTTTTTCCGTACAAAGAGACCCTTTGAGAGAGAAACATAGTAAAAGCTTTAGAACAGAGGTCATCAACAGGGGGGTATTGCATAGGGGTCGCAAAAGTTTTGGTTGATTAGACTTTTTTTTTATATTGAACCCTGCAATTTTTTCCACTAATTGAAATGTCTATGATTACGCATTAACATGAATTCAACACACTGGATAAATGGAGGCAGAAGATGTCTTTCAGTCATCAATGCTCACATTCAGCGACACACAGGAGCTCTTTCAAGCTGGACACCGTTTCATTCATAACACCTGTCCCATCAACCAGGAATCAGAAATACTTTAATAATCCCAGGAAGAAATTACTTTAGTTACATTACTCCATCTGTAAGAGTGACTATAGGACCAGTTTGATATAAAACAATTTCATAAAATATATATAATTAAGGGGTCCCCGCTCCATTTAAGCCATCAGTTTGGGGGTCCTTAGCCAGAAAATTTTTATAAGGGTTTCCAGGCAATATCCAATGTACACCGAGGGGTGGCCGAAAATGGATCGACACCAGAACCTTAGTGTCAATCTATACTGATCCAACAGGATAATTAAAAACCACAACATCCATATTTTCCAAATAAATACTAACTATACTTTCCTCCACCCTTTGATAACAAATAGACACATATTTAAACATCCTTGCTTCCTAGTTATAAGTTATATTGGATAAAGTTTTCCATTGTCATTACTTACCTACTTTTATCGATAACCATTCTGCATGAAATTGATACTTACAAGTACTAATATCTACGAAAATTGTTTATTTACTGAGTTTTTATTAAAATAGTTATTTATCTATGATTAACCGAAGAATCCGAGATGACTTACATTTTCTCTTTACCCTATATAACAATATCTAGTTCTGAAAAGAGCAGGAATTCTGTACTTATCATCTTTAATGTTAGTATATTGATGTGCATAATTAACCACAGTGTTTTGTTGTCAAGTAATTGTTAATGTATGAAAAATGTATGCAAATGTGCACAGCGCCCCCACTGAAAAAAGATGGGTAGCCCGGTCAGCAAGGACCTGAGGAAGAGCGGCTGCTGACGTCACTCTGCTGCGCCTGCCGCTCAGAATGCTTTTTCTGTTTCGAGTACTTTGCTGGCAGACCACGAAAACGAAAAAGCAATGTCCGCTGTGTTTTCTCTTTGATTATGGCATAAAATGTGCAGATAGGATATTTGCAAATGCAAATAGGATGACTGATTACTAATTTCATTTATGTGTCAGATAATGCAGCCACATTCTTAAAAATGAAAAAGTAATTCTGAAAATGCTTTTTCATTTTCAAATTTTACATTTCAAATTGAATTTCAGTATGTATTTGCTGGGGTACATTTTGAAAAATAAATCAAATGTCTTCTTTTTTATTTTAATTTAGTAAAAAGATGAGCATTGTTAAATACGAGAATTAAAGTGCAAACAGGGTTGTTAATTAATGACTACATTTAAAATGAAAAAGCATTTATGAGTCAAACAATGCAGCCACATTCTTAAAATGAAAAAGCATTTCTGAAAATGCTTTTTTATTTGAAATATGGTAACGATTTGCGATTTTCCATACAGTGACAGAGTTAAAAGGTTCAAAGACAGTGGTTGCTAGTAAACGGAGCAGTTCTCCTTCTGTCCACTAGGGGGAGAAAGGAACCAGTCAGGCCGCTGCTGTCAGTAGCCCCGCCCCTTCCTCTATCAGCCGCTTTTCAAAATCCGCTACAAACCTCTGGAGGGATTGAACATCCAGAGTGACTCAAGGAAGCAGGGAAAGAGATTTTTTTCCTCAGCAGACTGTAGTTTTTCCTCAGGAAGAAGAAGCCGTTCACCTCATACTCTGGGCCTGAGAGGAAAGCCTCCCTACCAGGATAAACCCGGCGGCTCTGCCAGCAGCCAAACATCCTCTAAACTTTTTATTTTATTGACATTTTACCACAAAGATTTGGATCTGAGAAGCAGACAACTGTTAGCCGAGTTTGGGGGCTTCGGTAAGTTTTTCATTTATTTATTTATTTATTGCTCAAACTAACAAAAATTAAAGCTTTAGTTGAAATGTTATTTCTCTTTCTTGAAGATGAATTTTGCTAAATGTTTCCTTTAAACTGTGAAATTAGCTGTTAGCTTAGCCCATCATTGCTCTATACGGTTAGGCTGTTAAACGCCAAATATTCATGTGTCTCCAACTTTTAAAGTTTGTTAATAATGAATAAAAATCTACACCTATAAAGCTAAGCAATGAGGTTTATTCAAAATAAATAAACATTAGTTGGTATCTTCCCAACGTTGTTTAGATGGAAAACTCTTCTTATTGGTCCCTGTTGATCCATAAACATTAGATCATCCTTTATTTTGCTTTGAACATTTCTGCTGAATTTAGGAAATTCATAATAAGGTATAAGGTGAGATTTTTCTTAAATTAATAACTTTTATAGCTGTGCTTAGTGAAAGAAATTATCAGTCAATTTCTGAGCTGCAAACTTAAAGCTGTATAGAAGATGGAAGAAATATAAAGTATTTTTTTTTAATGTTTAAAATGTGTGCTGCAGGTCCTGGTTGGATGATTTTGTGAGGGGAAAAAATGCATATTTATTGTTATTTTCTTGTTAATCTGCACCACACAATGTTAATTTTCTTTAACTTATTTTCCAACTCTTCAGTGTTTAGTTTATTGAGTTACTGGCAGTGAACCCACAGATTAATGCTCAATCAAGAGTTCATTTATTTAGTTAGTTAGTTTTGTTAAACTGTTAATATTTGTTCTTCCAATCAAAGATAAACTTTGATTAGAGAAAAATTTATACCTTTTCATCTTTGGATTATTGATTATGGACAAAAAAACCTTTAGATTTTAATCAGAATGTGAAAATCTTCACATTATTTCAGTTTTATTTTTGACAAAAGTCAAGTTTTTCTGTCTTTGTTTGTTTGTAGCCTTTTTAAAACAGAAATAAAAAGCAATTTAAGATTTTGGGTTTGTGAAATAATCCCTCATTACTTCATCATTGCTTTTGTTCAGTACGTGGAAACATACAAATAGTGTATTTCTTTTCGCTTGTGTAATGAAATATCCACGATGTTGTGGGAGCTATTCTCAAATTGGGAAATTTTGTGTATATAGAAGTTTATCTAGATGCTCTGTGTTCCAAACTTTTCTTTCTTATTTTCTTTCTTTATATTTATTCCCTTGTATAATCCAGATTTTAACAGAATGATAAATGATTGTCATGATTACAGCAATGTCCTGACGTATCAACAGGCTACTAATTTAAAAGAGAAGAGCACTTTCCTGACTAACATCTGCTGGAGATAATGAATGCAGTCACCTATGAATGCTGGGATGGCGTGCAGGGATTAACCGCATTGTTATAAGTTGGAGTGGGTGATCTTTGGGTCGCAGCAGCTGTCGTCTCCTAAGCAGCTCTGATGTAGCGGAGGTGAAAGTCCAACAGGAGAGACTGATGAAAGCAAAAAGAACCAGCTGTAGATGAACATACATTTTTAGATCCCTTCAGTTTACTCATCACTCTGTTTCTTTAGAGGGATTTGTTAAAATGAGCTCTATTCTCAATAAAAGTCCAGATGTAGGGCCCTGATTGATTTTTGTTAGGAGGCAGCTATTGTTTGGGTTGAAAGGCGGTCCCCGAGTCTGGAGTGTGGGGGACACCTGGCCTGCCTGAGTGCTTGATGATCTCTGAGAGCAGCTGGAGAAGCAGAAGGGGTCAGACGGCACATGCACAATGCAAAAATGCTCAATATGCCTACTTTAATTACTTTTTCTTGCAAGCCAATGGAAGATCTAGTGGGTTGATTACAGCCAGCTGACCAGCAGTATGCAGCATTAGTGGGACGGGTCTTCTCTCAAGCGTCCAGTTAAGATGACTTTTAAAGTTAAAAAAAAACAGCACATACCTAACTGTAGGTAGGATGAGAAAAAAACTCCCGCATCTTGCTGCTGTTTCTCATTTTCTGCCTGAGGCTCCAGGTTGCTCACATGACTCTGAGTTCAAGTTTTGTTTTCCCTTCTGTTCCTGATAATCCATTCTCTGTGTTATCAACCATCTGGGATCTGTAGTTTCTTTTTTTTTTATATTGCAAAACAAAGTTTTCACTACTTTAGAGAAATGGACGCTCTCAGTTGAATGCCAAGTTCAACCAGCGTTATCCTCTTTTCAATAAAACCAAACGAAGCATCATAAACGAAACTGAAGAACTGGATCTGTTGGTTTGTAATTCATGGTGTGAACCAGTCAATGTTGGGACAGTGACCCTGAGTAACCTCTCTTCTCTTGTTGTAAACATTTGATCATTTTACTGCTCTGTTATCAGTCCCCTTGGATCAGATCAAACATTTGTTCCTGAAGGATCCGTGTCGCAGCTCAGACGGCACTTCGATCCTTCAGACTCTACAAGGTTACATTTCTCTGCTTTCTTTTCTTTCCTTCAGCTTGTTTTAAATGATTCTGATTGTGTAACCACCGTAATCGGATCCAATAAAAGCATCTCTTCCACTGCATCTGAAGAAGTGTGTGTTTAAAGCTCAGTTCTTGAGCAACATTTACCTGATAGTCTCCTTGCTGTAATTGGATTAGCCAAAGCCTCCGCCTGGCATGACGCTGGAGGAGTTTGTCAGAAGCTCGGTTGCTGAGCGGCTCCCCCAGCGTTGTTGAAATTGACGCTCCCACCCTGATCTGTAAACTTTCATTTATTTTGCAGCTGACTGTGAACTTGTGCGTCTTTATCGTTCAGGGCAGGCTGCTGTCCTGTGGGATGGATGACGGCCAAGAGCAGGACAACTCTGAGGAGCGCCTGAAGGAGGTTTTCTACAGCTTTGACTCAAGCGGCTGCGGCTCTCTGAGTCCGGAGGAGCTCTCTGACCTCTGTCAATCTCTGAACCTGGACGATGCAACGCCTATCCTTCTCCATCAGCTTCTCCAGGACCAAGACAACTTCACTGCCAGGGTGAGATTTATTATCTCCTTCAGCAAAGCGAAGGGCCGTGAAAGTCTTGAAACGCCTTACAAAGTCTTTGAGAAAGATCTTCCTGGATATTACAGAAATGCGGTTTAGCTCCAGGACTCGCTGACTTCTGAAACCACTAGAACTCCCACTGGCCGCCAATTAGACGGCTGACATTTTCCCCAACGGAACGCATGAGGAGTGATGATGTCATCAACTGAGATGGCTCTAATGTGCGCTATAAACCCATTGTGGATATGTAAACCTTAAATCAGGTCTAATATATATTTTTCAAAGGCTGAATTGTACGCTATTATTATTTGGGTTCTAAATTTGTATTAAAAATAAATCTGTAGAGTAAGACTCTTTAATACACAGGTTCAAAGTTTTAAATTACAATTTTATTTACAGAAATTGATTGATTCTCCCCAAACATTTCCCACAGACCACCTTTACACATTTATGACAAACATAATGAGCGTTTTTTGTGCAGTGCTGAAGCACCTTGAGCTGTTTTCTGCGCCTCACCAAAGCTGCTCTTCAGCGACGGAGGGGCTGGAAACCTGCGGTTTGCCCGCAACTGTTTTACCCGTTCAAGGATAAAATCTCTGCGTGAAAAAGTGACCTTCAAACTGCTCCTGAACAAAACCAATTCATTTATAGCTGATATCATAAATTACAGCCACAGGCCACTGGAGCTTTTACAGAATCCTTTCTAATCATTGATCCGACACATCCACTCCCACCTGTGTGGTATAATGGTGGACTAAAGGCTCTGGTTTGGCTTTTGGGTGGATGTGGACCGGCTGATGTGTGGGCAGTGCTTGAACAAAAGTTATACTATTTTCTGATGGGTCACTGATACGTCTGCGTTTTCCCCGGGATGGGTGATCATCCTCGGACTCGCTGTCAGAATCGGAGCCGCTTCCTACCTTGTAGTTTTGCAAATTACAGGGTTTCTGTGGGTCATTAAAAATCATTGAAAGGCATTAAATAATTTTTTTTTATAAATTAAGGCCTTAATTGGCATTAAAATTCATTAAATTTGATAATCGTGGCATTAAAATGCTTCGGAAAAGAAGCTTGAGGCAGAGAAAAGGCTAGAGAATGGGAAAGGGAAAATGGAAATTTGAACCAAAGTGACGGGAAAAGCGAGGAACGGGACATGGCTGCAGCCTGTCCATGGTGAAGATGATG
>JAGKQL010005958.1:0-10258 GCA_018398635.1 Cyprinodon brontotheroides
AGTGTTGCCAACTTAGCGCTTTAGTCGCTATATTTAGCCACTTTTCACCCACCCGCCAAAATCATTTTTGCCTGCTAGTTGGTGTAGCCTCGATCAATGCCCCAGGCCCTAAAAATGGTGGGCCAAACACAACACAGAGATGTGTTTTGAATGTCTGGATGCAAAGTGGGCGGGTTTTTGAGGATGTGACGACAAAGCTGCGCGACGCGGGAAGAAAGCGCAACAGTAGCCTGCAGTAAGGCAGCAGCAGCTTCTAATGGAGCGTTCCATTGAAAGTTAAAAAGTTCTCTTTTCTGTTGATTAATAAAAGTACGTTTTAAGATAATTTGAGTCGAAAGAATATTATACTTTTAAAACGTCACTATATCGATATATTTACACCTATTTAAAGCGTATATTAAAAAAAACAATTTCCGAAGTTGAGGACCGTGGCAACCAGCCGGAACTACCGAGGCTAACCGCGAAAAGCCCGTCTGCAGCTGACCTCTCTCGGTATGAGTGGGTGGGTGAGAAGGACCGCTGGCTCTGATGGCGATTTTTGACTCAGCTTTGGAATCAGTTTTGAAAGGATTAGACTTGGGGTTTTTTAGTTGAAACATGAGCAGGAAGAGGCTCTACGGCTCATTCATTTTTAAGAAGGACGTATTCGCCGTCTTTACCGACAGGCTGTTTGTTTCCACTCCCCCACCAGCTTCCTGTCGCGCTTACTTCGTCACAGTCAGTTAAGCTCATTGCATTGGTCAGAGCGTTGGCCAGTAGGCACATACATGGTTTGAAAAAACAACAGGTTGTTCTCATCAATAATCTTCTGATGTCTCATTCGCCGAGGGGCCAGAACTCAAATTACACATTTAATCTCCCATTTAGTCTGGTTTATCAGGCTAATGGATGCTTTATTTTTATTTTATTTTTTATTTAACCTTTATTTAACCAGGAAAGTCCCATTGAGTTAAAGTAACTCTTCTTCCAGGGGAGTCCTGGCCCAAGAAGGCGGCTTAAAAAGTTACATTAACATAAAACCACAGGAGACAAGACAACCACAGCTACATATCATCATCTAGGCAAAAAGTAAAACACAACACAACAAGATTGGGCATACACATACAACCAAAAAGCAAACAGCAAACAAGGTAAGCAATCAAAAACAGTTGTATCTGTTAATGAATGATGATTTTAACAGGTCTTTAAAAGAATTTATGGTTTGAAGTACTTCAAGATTCCGCATGGCTTGAAGTTCATTTGCATGCTTTAAATGCAAATGATGAAAATGCTGTTTTCCTAGTTCAGTTCTTGTAAATGGAGTATGTAAAAGTATTTTTTCTGATGACCTAGTCCTGTAAGTACTATCTCGAATGGAAAGTAAATTACAAATGTATAAAGGTAGTTTACCCATAAGGGCTTTGGCAATAAAAGTCAGTACATGAATTTTTCTCCTCATGTAAAGAGAACTTTGGTCTAAGTTTCTTACAGAGGCTCTCAATATGGACACCAAAAGACATCTTATCATCCAACCAGATGCCTAAATACTTGTAAGATGATACTCCTTCTATTTTAGTGCCATCCTGTGTTGAAACACTAATGTTAGGTGAGGATCGTGAATGTGTGAATGTCATTGTTTTAGTTTTTTTAGCATTCAGTACCAACTTTAATTCAATAAGAAATGTTTGTACATGATTAAAAGCAGACTGCAATTGTGCAAATGCAGCATTCACTGAAGAAGCTGTGGTGTACAAAATAGTGTCATCTGCATAAAGATGCACTTTTGCTGTCTTTAGGTCCTTACCCAAGTCATTTATATAAAGAGAAAATAAAATTGGACCCAAAACTGACCCTTGTGGGACCCCCATTGTAACTTCTAATGATGTTGAGGTATAGTTATCAATTACAATACACTGCGTTCTATCATTAAGGTAATTTGAAAACCACCGTAGTACAGTATCACTAAAGCCTATTCTTTGTAATCGCTTCAAAAGAAGATCATGGTCCACTGTATCAAACGCTTTAGAAAGATCAATGAATATTGCAGCACAAGACTTCTTATTATCTAAAGCATTCAAAATGTCATTTGTGACTGTGGTAACAGCTGTGACTGTACTATGACCTTGTCGAAAGCCAGACTGCAATGGGTTTAAAATTGAGTTCTCAGTTAAAAAAAGTTTGAGTTGCTCGTTTATAAGAGATTCAAACAGTTTGGCCAGCACAGACAATCTAGAGATTGGGCGATAATTGTCCAATAAGGAAGGGTCTCCACTTTTCAAAAGTGGGAGGACAAAAGCAGACTTCCAAGATGTAGGTATGGTACCACTACATAAACTAAGATTAAAAATTGAGGCAATAGGCTCAGCAATCAAGTTAGCAGCAGTCCTAAGAAAATACGGTTCAATCTGGTCAGGCCCAACAGACTTTTTACAGTCTAGTCCTTGCAAAGCCTTCTGAACTTCATAAGCAGAAATACAGCTGAAATTAAAACTATTTAATTTCTATTTCATTCATTAACATTTCTCTATTGTACAGGAATGGGTCTGTTTTATGAGTTGTCTTCTCAATTCAAGAGGGGCCCCTGTATGGAAGCCAATCGTTTACCATATGGCCCCAAATGAAAAAGCATTTCCAGAAATGCTTTTTCATTTTCAAATTTTACATTTCAAATTGAATTTTGATATGTATTTTGCTGGGGTACATTTTTGAAAAATAAATCTCTTAAATGTCTTTTCTTTTTCATTTTAATTAAGTAAAAGGATGATCAGTGTTAAAGAAGAAAATGAAAATGCAAACAGGATTATTTGATTACTAATTTTATTTATGAGCCAAACAATGCAGCCACATTCTTAAAATGAAAAAGAATTTCTGAAAATGCTTTTTCATTTTAAATATGGTAACGATTTGCTTCCCTACCCCTGCCTGTCTTTGCCTAGGGCCCCAAATTTTCTAAATCCGCCCCTGAACACAGCAACATGGCAGTGAAGAAGCCCATGCTGGTTACAGAGGTAGGCTGAACTACGACGTTATCTAAAAAAAAAAAAAAAAAAGTTGCCACAGAAAAACTGCCGTTTGTCTGATTTTTCACCTTTATGAACCTATTTGAAAAATTATAGTTCATTATTGGTTTAAATAAAATCGCAATTTAGATTTTTGGCAATATTTTTTCGCCCTACTTGCTAATCAAGCACAGTACCAACATGGTCACTGGACCAGCTTTTGGTACCTTTGGTAAAACAGGCCAGTAAAAGGTCTTGCTAGACAACAAAATTAGAATCTTCATAAAGCTTGTTAGCAGAAGGAAGCATGACATTCTCCAAAATGTCCTGGTTGAACGTAGATTTCAGAAAAACCCAGTGGACCAAACACCAGCTGACTGCGGAAACTTTACACAACGCTTTGACCATTCTGGATCTTGTTCCATTTCGATGTTCTTTCAAACTCCTGGACCCGAATTCCCAGGGAAAAACAATCATTACCTTGATCTTAAAGGAAAAGTCCGATCAGCAAGGAATAATCAATGGATCATTATTTATACCTAAAACTAATACGTTCGCAGTGATTTAATGAATTTAGTGTGTAAAATTCAGGTTGATTAAAAGCAGAACTTACAAATACTTAAGGGTTTTTTTTTCACAGGAAAACTGGCAAATGAGTGTTACGATATAAATCTGAGGCGAAAGAAAAAAAAAAAAAAATCCAACCACTTAGTAGGATTATGTTGATTTTGTTAGCAAACAAAGATTTATTTAAAAAAATTTAAAAAATCGCACTTCTACCAAGAATCCAAAGTTTCATTCAATAATATTTCAGTATAAATAGATCAATAACCCAAAAACCTTCACAACCAATTTATAAGTAAACTCGAAGTCTCAATTTATATCGGTAAAATTATAAAACAAGAATTTTCATCGATCACCGAGTCTGGGAGCGGCCATTTTGCCCAAATATAGTAGCCCCTAAGCTCCCGCCATCTTCCAGCAGTGACGCCACGGTGCGGTTAGCCTAGCGCCATTCTCCCCGCTTTCCAAGCTAAATCAATGGGGAACTACTAGACACATCTGCAATCAACAAACAATTATTGAAGATTTCCAGAGGACTTCACCATTGAAATTCACCAGAGCTATAGTGAAACTGACAATGCCCACGCATGGCATGGCAGCTGGATGCTGGAATACATCTGGGAAAAAAAGTGTAAAAACATTTGGAAGAAGAATGTTTTCAAGATGACTTGGATAATAGCGCGTTGTGACAAAACACCAGATACAGCACTGGGACTTGATCAACAGCCGATCCCGCACCGTCGACGACGCCACTAACCAGTAGGTGGCAGTAGTGTTCTTTGACAAACATGGATGCCTCCAGTAAAGCACATTCACATGAAAATTACTCTGAATTAAAAACACTGATCATTTATTGAACAGGATGGAATCATTTCAGATTTAAAGAACTTTCAGAAGTTTGAATTCTGAATATAAACTGACTTTTCCTTTAAAAAAAGACTCTGGACCACTGAGCAGCACTCTTTATTTTACCTTAGCCCAGGTAAGATGTTTTGACACTTAGGAAGAACATATTTTTTTTGATAAATCACAAAATCTTTCAGAGACATATATGAAGATCTGTTGAGTCTGATTTAAGGTTGCAATGACCCAGATGACTGGAAATACTCAGATATTTATCTCTCTATATGCGATAAATTTAAGAAAAACCTTTTTGATATGAGTGAGAGGAATTAGTGAACTTTTTTTACAATATAATAACAGGAGTTTGCAGCTGAAATGTGACAAAATATAAAAATATGAGACTTGTGCAACACAATGCGAAGCTGCCAGCTTCTCTGGTCTGAGTGAGCAGTAAATCAGATCATTCCCTCTGGGTGCTTCACCCTTTTTTCGTACAGTGGATTATCTTTCCATTCATTTTAAGGCTGTTAAAGTAGATAAATGAAGAAACCATGAAGATCAGCCTCAGCTTCCCGCTTTAATGCTCATGAAAATGTTGGTAAATGTACTATTTGACACCAACGGCTGGATATTATAGTGAAATAAAGATTTTATTTGACTTGGTTATTGTGCAATTTTAGGAGAACAAAATGTCTCCAAAACAAAAGTTTCACAAAAAAGGGTGGAGTGAAACCTCTAAATACTTTTCTGAAAAGTTAAAGGGCTACAAGTTTTAACTACATTTGCTTTCAGAATAAATCTTTTTTTTTTTCCCCGTTAGGAGCAAATGTCAGCATTTTCTAATAAACAGGTTATTATCAAATAGTGCTGATGTATAAGGGTGTAAATGTGGATTTTGGCCTGATGTGTTTGTGTAGGTATGTATATATTTGTTTACATGTATGTATGTATGTATGTATGTATGTATATATATACAATATATAACTTTATTAGGTACTACCATGCTAGTAACGGGTTGGACCCCCTTTTGCCTTCAGAACTGCCTCAATTTTTCATAGTATAGATTCAACAAGGTGCTGGAAGCATTCCTCAGGGAGTTTTGGTCCATATTGACATGATGGCATCACACAGTTGCTGCAGATTTGTCGCTGCACATCCATGATGCGAATCTCCCGCTCCACCACATCCCAAAGATGCTCTATTGGATTGAGATCTGGTGACTGTGGAGGCCATTTGAGTACAGTGAACTCATTGTCATGTTCAAGAAACCAGTCTGAGATGATTCCAGCTTTATGACATGGCGCATTATCCTGCTGAAAGTAGCCATCAGAAGTTGGGCAGTACATTGTGGTCATAAACGGATGGACATGGTCAGCAACAATACTGTAGGCTGTAGGCTGTGGCGTTGCAACGATGCTCAATTGGTACCAAGGGGCCCAAAGAGTGCCAAGAAAATATTCCCCACACCATGACACCACCACCACCAGCCTGAACCGCTGATACAAGGCAGGATGGATCCATGCTTTCATGTTGTAGACGCTAAATTCCTGACTTCTACCATCCGAATGTTCGCAGCAGAAATCGAGACTCATCAGACCAGGCAACGTGTTTTCCAATCTTCTATTGTCCAATTTCCATGAGCTTGTGCAAATTGTAGCCTCAGTTTCCCTGTTCTTAGCTGAAAGGAGTGGTACCCGGTGTGGTCTTCTGCTGCTGTAGCCCATCTGCCTCAAAGTTCAACGTACTGTGTGTTCAGAGATGCTCTTCTGCCCACCTTGGTTGTAAAGGGGTGTTATTTGAGTCACTGTTGCCTTCTATCAGCTCTCGAACCAGTCCGGCCATTCTCCTCTGACCCTCTGGCATCAACAAGGATTTCTGCCCACAGAACTGTCGCTCACTGGAGTTTTTTCTTTTCGGACCATTCTCTGTAAACCCTAGAGATGGTTTTGCGTGAAAATCCCAAAGTAGATCAGCAGTTTCTGAAATACTCAGACCAGCCCTTCTTGCACCAACACAATCATGCACGTTCAAAGTCACTTAAATCACCTTTCTTCCCCATACTGATGCTCGGTTTGAACCGCAGGAGATTGTCTTGACCATGCCTACATGCCTAAATGCACTGAGTTGCCGCCATGTGATGGCTGCTTAAAAATTAAGTGTTAACGAGCAGCTGGACAGTGTAGCTAATAAAGTGGCCGGTATATATATATATATATATATATATATAGAATTCTGAGAAAAAAAAAATCAGAATTGTGAGAAAAAAGTCAGAATTGTGACTTTTTTCCCCATGTAAACTGAAATAAAATTTAAAAATCTGTTAACTTTTTTTTCAGTGGCCCTAATCCTCTTCCGTAACAATGAGCCCAAACACACAGCCATGGGAGAGTGAAGGGGTTCTGCACCAGATGACCTGGCCTCCACAATCACAGGACCTGAACCCAATCAAGACGGTTTGGGTTGAGCTGGACCGCTTTAGTTATTTATCCACTAAAAGCTGTTCACTTATAAAAATAAAAAAGATTTGGTGCAACCTTAAGTCACGTAAATCTTTCCAGGCTAGACCCACAGTGAGCACAAACGCGTTTCCCCCGCTGCCTCTGACGCAGAGTTGGCTCAAACTGAAACTATACAGGATCTTTATGTGGAATTTTGTGAGAAAAATCAAAAGAGGCCCATTGTTGTTAAGAGCAGCCGAGCAGACGACAGCTGAGCTTCTTCCTCTGGGCTGAACCGACCAAATCAAGTGACTTTCTCAGTAGCCGCCACGTGAGCCCATATTTAGCCTCCAACATGTCTGCTGATCACTGAAAGTTAAAGCAACACAAATAGACACGCGTGCTTTATAGAAAAGATGCTCAACATCACAGGTTTAAAAATAAATGTTAAACTAGTAACATTTTCATATTTCAACAGGAAAAAATGAAGTTCAGTGGTTGCAAACGTGACTCATAATGAACACTTTATTTAGTTTGAAAGTGTTTTCATTGCTCTGTCAGTGATACTGGAACTATGTCGCATGTTAGGAGATGTTTGGGGATAATTTTCTGCAAACTTAATGCAACATAATGGATCCTGCCACCTCCTACCTCCTGTCCCAGCTCCTATCCCTGCACCTTTTTGCAAAGGTCGGCAGTAAGAACACTATCCTGGGTGAGAAAGGAAACTGCTGTGCTGAATCTGGACAGCCTGCAGCCTTACGGAAGTCGTGAGACGACGGACACGCATCTTAATGATGATCATTATGGGACCACAGCCATCCAGAAAATAAATACACTAATAGTCACACAAATGTAGTGATTGTCTGCATTAGAAAATGCAACACATTTGAAGGAATGTATTTTTGTTAAACTCAGTGAAGTGGGCAACATTTAGCTCCTAGAGGCAGCTGGAAATGCCATTAGGTCGCTATAATAAATGAACTGGCGATGGCAAGCATCCTACTTCCTCTTCCTAGTTCCTTCCTTATTAAACGGACAGCTCTTATTATGGTAACCATGGACACACTTTCACAGAGGCTTAAGTGTCCTTACTGACTGAAGGTATTTGGATTTAGCCAATGTCTCCCACCCCATGCATTACAGAAACTGAGAGCTCCTTCAGTGACTGCTGCACCTTATGGTTCACAGAGAAGCTTTATCACAGATCCTTCCTTCTAGCTGCTGTAAGACTTCATCATCTTCACTGCTTCCAGGTTCAATAAAGGTTTACATCCCTGCTGTCGGTTGGATGGTTTGTTTTTTGATCGAGAAATATGTTTTACACCTTTACTATTATCTAAGCAGTTTCTATTTGCTCCATAGTTTCTTTTTTAAATCAAAGGATTTATTTGCAGAGTTTTTAATCTACTACCCTAAAACCAATTTATACAGCATCCGGCTCTGTTCAGCTCCAATCCACTCGGCTGCAAACTCTGTGTAATATGTTACCGCCTGATTCCACATACTCCATCAGCGCTCCGCTCCGCTCACGTACGTAAAACTTGTCATGTTAATCAATGCGAGCTGTTCCACATCCACCGCTCCTCCTCCGTACGTCACCGTCCACGTATGCCTTCTACATCTGTCACCGTCAAAATACGGAGCTGAGCTATTTTTTTTCCCTCGCTCCGGTCCAGCCAGGTCCGGATCCGCAATTGCAATCAAACCAAACAGGAAAAAGAACGACGAGAAAATCCAGTTTTTCAAAATAAAATATAGTAACTATACATCAGTAACAACAACTTAGAGCAAAATTCTTATATATTCCCAAAAACTAAGACCGTTTAATTAAATGATTGGATGCAAACTATTGGTGCTTCAACAAACCAGGAAGCAGATTTCTCATCTCCATCAAAATATTTATTTTCTACCAAGAAAACTTGAATCAAATCCAGTCAAAAGAATCTTCTTATCGCAGGAATCGATGAAGAGACGCAGAGTTCGGAAGAAGAGAATAAACATAGTTCATACAAACCCTGCATTATCCCAGTTATCCCTGTTACTAAAATCTACAACAAAAAGAAACTATTTGGGCAGAAGCTGCACATCTGCTGGATGCTGATGGAGATTTTTTTACTATGTCAAATTAAATTAAGCGTTAATTTCTGCATGTTTTGCTTCTATGAATTTAATAATATTGCGAATTGTGCGAAGCAAGACAGTAGGAACTAGCCTGGGTGCCATTCGAACTTGAACTCACCACATCGCTTGAGTATCGGGAAGTTCGGTTCCGCATTGCTCTCAACAGTAGCGCCGAAAGTATGCTAGCCCAATATCTGGCGGGCTAATCAAATTGCTTCGGGCGGCTTTATAATGATGATGGACAGATGATCAACAGTAACGTGAATCAACAATAATGGCTGCCAGTTGAGAGTTTGGGTGAGTAGATTCTGCTATTAGGTCTTTTCTAGAAGATATCGACAGCAAATTAATTTTAAAGAGAACAGAGAAACGCGCATCAAGGCTCATCTTTCTTATTCTAGGCGCAACTGCACGCTTTGATTTTTGTGGACAACAACTATGCCCGGTTAACATACGGCCACGCACCCGCTGTTCTTATTGGTTGTAGGTCTATCCAATTGAGTGCAGAGGCATTTTTTTTCCTGGTTCGCTCAAAACACGCCCCATAATCACAGCTCTATGAGCAGCATCAGACCTTACTCCTGACTAGAATTGAGTCGACTACGCCAGGCTACGTCAAGTAGGAACAGCGGAGGCTGCAGGATTTGCTTTGCGCAGGCAGTCTGGAGCGCTGCGGGGCGAAGCAGAGTGGGCCGGTGACGTAGCATGTGGGATTTCAGGGTTAAGATTGCACCGATTACAGGGTTCTGCAATTAGTCTTTAAAAAGCCTGACATGCCGATTCCGATTTTGATTTTAATACAGATTTCTTTCCTCTAACTGACATTGTCAGCCATAAGATCACAAGATATTTTAATCTGATCGAACATTTCTATTGCCTGTAAAACAATAAAAACTTCCAAAATAACCTTTAAAATATTAATTAAAGTTTAAAGCAGTGGGTGGATTTCCTACCTTTGCAGAGGTAGATCAGGTAAATATTGCTACTGATTAGAATCAATAATAACATTTACACTCCCTCCTCCTGGCTGCACAGGGAAGCTTAAGCTAAAGACTGTTATCACAATGTGCCTTAAATAAATTTTTCTACCAGTAACCCAAACAGAGTCAGTATGCACAAATCATGAACAACTACATCTGTGCTGTTAATACATTTTACCAGATGGAATAGATTTTCTCAAAGACCTTTATAAAAAAAATCTTATATTCAATTATATTCAGTTTATTTCTATAGCGTCACATCATGTCATCTCAAGGCACTTTCTAGATCATCCAGTCAGACTGATTCAAAGTTTTCTATCTAAGGAAAACC
>JAGKQL010005959.1:0-10189 GCA_018398635.1 Cyprinodon brontotheroides
TAAACACAAGAATCGAGTACTGTAGTTGTAGTAGTGATATGAGAAGCCGAAACTAGATCTGGCCCTGCATCCCTGACCTGCACATTGAAGGTACATCTCTGAGATATGTTAATCTTTATTTTCATGTGTATTTTAAGAACTACGTTTGGCGTAAACATATCTAAAAACCAATAGTTTTCTCATCTTCCACCAATTAATCTTCACTCCTCAGTTTTTCAACTGATCTCCTATGAGCAATGGGCTCCATTGCAGGCATGTGTGTGCATGCATGAAATTCATTGTGAGCTCAGCATCCATCTCTTCAAAAAATAGAGGAATTAAAATGGAAATCAGATCTTCGCTTTTGCATCCTTGAATTTCTAATCATGGATCTCCTCCTTTCTATTTTGCTCCTTAAATGAAACCAAAAATCTTCCAATGGGGGGAACCTAGTGAAAGAGGATAAAAAGAGGTGCATGTGGAGGAGAGAGACAAACATGGTGCTAACAATTCAGAAGAGTCATACAATGTTATCATTACTGCTGCTAGTGTTTTCATTACTCTCTCTATTATCACTATCACTGTATTTCGTCCTTATATGTATCCTATCCCACGCATCATTAGCTCACTCTCTGTGGCCCCTGGGGGCTGCGTCATCATCTGCTGCTGCTGTCGGCACAGTGACGCCTGTCTACAACTAACCAGATGTTTTTTTTCCTTCTTCACCACTTCGTTTGGGACAGCGGCTGTGCCAGGTTCACTGTGGCAACTGTGGGATGTTGCTTTAGAAGCCATTACAGCGATCCTCTGATGAGACTCAAATAGCTATCATTACACCTCCTCCAAGGAGATGGGGGGTTGGGGTGAGGAGGTAGGGGGTGGGGGGTGGTGGTGGGGGGTTGGTGAGAAGGGACATGGATAGAAGGCACTGGTGCAAAGAGTGATAGGAAGGAAGAGGTGGAAAAGAAGTGGTTCAAAGAGTGATGAGAGTGGTGGGGGGAAGTTAAAGGTGCTGGAAGACACACAGACACAGACAGACAGACAGACAAGAGATGGGTGAAACAGACAGAGACAGACAAGTAGGACAGACAGCAGACAGACAGACAGACAGACAGAAGAGTTGTAGATATACAAAGAGCACAGAAAGACCGAGGAGAGGGAATGGAGAGATGGAGAATGGGGAATTTAAAATGACCGTTTTTGAGTTAACTGCCTCCAGCCTTTTTCTACCCTATTAAGTTCTATTCTGCCATTACTTGGAACGGCAGGGTGCTGCCTCGTACCCCACAGTGTAGCCCCCCCCAACACACTCATACACACACATCTTCTCTACATGCACACCCCACCACAGTTGCTCACTCTTCCTGTCTCTTCCTCCAGTCGTTCTCATCTCCTTGTTTTTTTCTCCAATAAGTCCAATAAGTCTGCCTTCCTCTCCCTCCTTCCTGTGTGGTGTTCATTTCATTTTCAGAGGTTGTGAACTGAATGAAAGAGAGATCAGCCGGATCAATTTCTGAGTCCACCAGTTGTCTGTGTTGCTGTTCCTCTCAAAAATGGGTCTAAACATGCCATACAAGTGGAGGCTTTCTGGAGGCTTGTGAGCATTATTCACTTATACTTTTGTGTTTCCTGAACACTTTCCAAATATTCAACTTTAACTGTAAGACTATAAAAGTGGCCAATTAATTCAGCAGAAGAAAACCTGAGACATGTCAGATCTATATTGATATTCACAATTATTATTTAAAAGATTTGGAAATAGTCTTTAAAAAGCTAATTATTGGGACATTATCATTTTCATCAAAACTTTACTTTCTGAAAAAGTTGCTCAACAAGGAAGGCAAATCATTTTAGAATGAATTACCAACTACGAACTCACCAGTGTCACAACTAAAGTTCCCCCTTTTCAATTTTATGTACATTGAACGCAACTAAAGTACTTCTTATTTCTCTGTCAAATTAGTGTGTTGTAATGTCTATTTTTTTTAGGTATTAGTATCCAGTCACAAATGCTATTTGTTCTTGACCACTCATCAAAATGGGAAGGCAAACAAACATTATGCAACATACATTATTTTTATAACTCTTAAAATAATGAAATCTTAACAAAATATCTACTAAGAGAACTGATTAAAAAATTGACACTAGATGTCAAACTTGTATAAGAGGAATTCAAAGGAGAAAACTTATTTTTTGTGTCTTTAAAGTAATAAACAAAATCATTCTGAGTTTGCTAAACTTCAAATGAGGTCCAATATGCAGGCCTAAACCTAATAAACCGGAAAGAAGAAAACAGAACACAGGACAAACAAGTTTTGACCATGACACCCACATATATTGTGCATCTATCTGAAGAAGCAGGCTTTAAATGATCATATAAAAGCCAAAATCTTTTTTTTTTTTTTTTTTTGTTTGTTTTGTTTTGTGTTGAAAAGAATGAGAGCAAGAACAGGTCTGAAAGAAAACAGGTTTGAGATTAGCTTGCTTTAACAGCCAATCAAAGTTTGGTGCAAACGAGGTGACATGTAACATGTGCAAAAGAAAGGTGCAGGTTATTTTCTTTACATTCACCTCAATGTTCATTAAATTAAACCTTTTCATCGACAGTCTTGCTTCATATCAAACTATACCTTTTTATGCATTACATTTTCACCCATTTCTTCCTTCTCTGCTCTTTTGCAACACTTCATGGATTGATAGAGATTAAAAAAAAAATATTCCTCTTATCTCTGTTGTAAACTATTATAATTTCTTTCACCTGAGATCTTCTTCTTAATGTTAATATAATTAGTGGATTTAAGATATTATACAGATGCCTCTAAAATAATTACAATATCCTTTAAGAGCTGATTCAACTAATAAAAAAGAAAACATTAACAGAAATATACTCAAAGAATAATTTTACTGTATATGGCACATCTTACTCTGATTATATGAGATTTGCTGCAATGGCTTCCTGTTAAATCGTGAATAGAATTTAAAATCCTCCCTCTCACATATAAAGCCCTAAACAACCAAGCTCCATCTTATATATGAGACATGTTTTTATTTCCCAAATTATTTATAACAGTACTCTCAAATCTGCAGGTTTAATTGTGGTTCCTAGAATTTCTAAAAGTAGAATAGCAGATATATTATTTAACATCAAGCCTCCTTTTCCTCTGTAACAAGTTTTAGTTTTTGTAGGTAGGCAGCCTATACCTTTCAGACTAGGCTCAAAAATCACCTTTTTGGAAAAGTTCATTTGAACAGCGCTTGTTGTGTTTTGTCTTTTCTCCATAGTAGCTTTTTCTTCATAGTTGATTGCTGTAGAGTCAACAAAACGCCTCCATGCAAATCCTGCTCAATACATCCCCCTATAAAGGAAAACACACATTAAACCAATGACTGGATGATCTAATTGAATTATATACATGTAAAGAGCATCTATATGACCTGCCGTGGAAATTGGCGCATATATAAATAAACTTAATTTAATAGAACTATTGGTCCTGCTACAGCACAAATTTAACAGAAAACTAATGTGAGCAATAAATCTCCAGTTTTAGCACCATTCTATTGACTTTGCAAAGTCAGAAATTCAATTTAAAATGATTGGCGCTTGTTTTTAACTGTTTAAAGGGTCTGTTCCTTTTATCTGAACTGCCTAACTTTTGTGTCCTTCAAAAATCTGTTAGGTTTTTTGCAGTTCCTGACTTCTAAATTTTAGTTTTGCTATTGGTCTATTTCTCGATTTTTAAAGAAAGACTTGTTTGAAAGAACATTTTTCTGTTTTGCCTTCTAACCCAGGATTAAGTGTATCTGTGTTTCCTTGTGCTTTTTTCATTATTGTATTCTTTTTTGATTTAATTTAGAATGTATTGACTGAATGTATATTTTATATAATATATGTGCTGAATATATTTTTATATATATAAAAATATACATTCAGCTTTTTATATTGTTTGCATTATGTTCCAGAAATAAAATGTGCTGATATAGTAATGTAAAGAGCAAGATGAGAGCCACCACTCCACCATGGCTGTATTGATGCAGTAGTCAATACATAAGTAGCTCAAACCAACATATTTATTTTTGGTTTCAATAGAAAACAGACTCCAGTTTTCAGATAAACTGAAATGTAGGCTTTCATCAGCCACAATCATCAGCTTAAGGTAAAAAAATATATATTTTTATTATTAATAGGTGGAGGTGAAATAATTAAAATTTTAAATGATGTGAAATTCAAATTCACAGCTATGTACAAATGTTGTCACGAAATACCAGAGCAACAGTGTAAATAAGGTGAATGATGCCATGCTGGCCGGTGATACAAATGCTTCAAATAAATAAAACAATGGTCGAATGCTAATAAAATTATTTTATTATTATATTCATCTTTCTTTTCAATACAGAGAATGACCACAGGGAGGCGATGTTAGCCTTCTCTTGCTCTTTCTGATAGGAGTACCTTTACAATATATTTTGAAGGTCGCAAAATAACGAACGAGAGAAGATTGATGCTCGGTTTGTCAATGCTGGTGCCTGTATGACTGCTTGGCGGCGCAGGGACGGACTGTAGTGCTATTTTAAATGGATGCGTTAATGTTTATTGCTTTTTTGGGGTTGGGGAGGGTGGGACGTTGTAGAAAGTGAAACGCGTCCACGACACGTGAGGCGTCACTGACTATCAAATATTGGACTCTTCTCTTTGTTCCTATCATTTCCAGTTATAATCCATTCATTTAGTGCACTTTTAAGGAACGTGAACATTTTTAGGGCCTGAATGTGTGAATGTGGTTTATACGTCACTGGTTTACAAGCTTTTCTAATGTGCTTTAATTCATTTCTTCACACGTTGATTTGATTATGATCACGGCAACACACGCTTTGAAAAAAGCTGTAGCGCCGCTGATTCTTCAATATAGTTTAGTAAGTTCCCATTCTTTTTCTTTGAAAGCGTGTAAAGCAATACTTTGAAACAGTCCAGGCTCGTGTTTCTAAAAAAGAAAACCGCCTCTGAGCCACTCATTATTTCACATTTACACACAGGCAGGTTTGTGCTTTATGGGTAGTGAGGAGCCGCGCCATGCCGTGTGGTAGAAAGTTATTAAAAACTATAGACTAAGCGTGTTGAGTGACAGGGCTCGAGAAAAGAAACAGGGTAGCAAAACCAGATTAACACCTTTCGTGGATGTGATTGGCCTGAATTCTGGTCGTTGTCGTTCGGAACTCATTACCCACGTGGGGCACAGCTCACTTTGCGAGCTTTCACTTGCTGAGACGCTCCTATTTGGCCCCTCCCACTACCGTTCTGTATGTATGATTGGTCAATCCTGCGTAGTGGAACGCTCGCGCTCGCTCACCTCCCCTCCGCTTCTTGTTTTTCCTTCCGAGAGGGAAGGAAATAGCCCTCCACTGCAGCCCGCTCCCGCCTCACGTCTATCAGGAGGTGGTAGGCTCTCGCCGCAGATTTTACCGCACCGAATTTATATTAAAAAAATAAATAAATAAAAATAAATCATAAAAAAACAAAATAAGAACAATAAGAATGATTATCTGACATGATATACAGCCCACTGCCCAGAGTCTCTGGTAAGACTCAATTTTTACTTGCAATGTCCTGGCACACTGCTATGGTCTGGACGGTCTTTGATAACCGTCACATTTTTATGCGCTTAACCAACGCTTTCATTGGCCAGTATTTATCCCTCAATATTTCACAATAAATATGTACAGACTTATGTAATGTCTTGAAAAAAATTGCCAGTTTTTAAATTATTTTTATATGTATAGCTAACAATTTACTATAGATAGATAGATAGATAGATAGATAGATAGATAGATGAATAGATAGATAGATAGAATAGATAGATAGATAGATAAATGGAATTTTACAGATTACAAATGCTTTAGAGGCTGTTTTATTTTTAACTTATTCTAATGGCTCAACATTAAGAATAAGCTTTTATTAGTACATTGTACAACAGGATAAAGTTAAAAGTTTGTATTTTAGCAAAACTCTCCGTGTTAATGGTAGTACAATAATAAGTAGGGGCTGAAACAATCTGATTAGCGTGATTAATCAATTATTAAAATAACTCACAACTAATTTGTGTCGATTAAGACTCAAAAGCGTTAGCATGGCACAATTGCAGCCCACTTCAAGCAGCGATTGTATAAAAATGTAAAAAATAAATAAATAAAAAACATTTTTAAATTTAAGATAAAGGGCTTCATCAAGTGGAAAATTGTGAGATTTCATTTGGGTTTAATTTCTACAAAAAGTCTGGGTAAAGGAATCTTGACTATGTTACTATTAGTCAATTAATGAAAAATAATTGACAGATTAATCAAGCAATGGTGTGTAGCTAGGATCTAATGATGGTGAAGGAGACTTTGATGACCCTAAAGGTGACACCCCTTTGCCGCAGAGGGTTTTAACCTTCTTCTCCGTCCTCACATTATAGGTGGCTACAACATAAAAGCTTTACTGTTGGGTTCAGCCTTGCTCCCAGGGGGTGCAGTTGATTTTAATACCTAATTAATTGGCATACTGACAAATTTAGCTCTTATTAATAATTAAATTGCCATTTTGTGACTTGTGGGGACCCACTTGATTATAGGCACTCTTGTTTTTCCTATTTGGAAGACTGGCTGAGGGATATAGGCCCCTGTGTCAAACAAACTGCAGTCAGCAGAAATAATCAGTTGTATTTAGGTGCTAACAATTTTAAGAACAATTATCTTTGAGAATTTTATTTAGAAATTGGAATAGACTCATACAGAGATAAGTTGAAATTAGAAAATATTCAATTTATTTATACAGGTAACACAGTCATTTTCTTCAAAAATATTTCTATGTAAGGTCAACCAGCTGACAGTGAGGACTCATTGACTGCCTGCAATCCCTCAGACTGAGCATGTATGTGGCGACAATTGAGAGGAAAACTCAATTCAGTGTTCAATTCAATTCAGTTTATTTCTATAGCGCCAATTCCCATCATGTCATCTCACTTTACAGTTAAACCAGATCATACAGTCAAATTAATTCAAAGTTTTCAATCTAAGGAAAACCAGTTGATTTCATCGATTCATTGACTCAAATGCAATCCCTCACACCAAGCATGCTTGTAGCGACAGTGGAGAGGAAAAACTCCCTTTTAACAGGAAGAAACCTCCAGCAGAACCAGGCTCAGTGTGAGCGGCCATCTGCTGAGGCCGACTGGGGTTCAAGGAGACAGAAGCAGATTAAGACAAACCAAATCAGTTCTTTGGTGCTTGGGCCCTCACAGAAGACTTCATTGCTGTGAATCAATGTATGATTGAATGAACTGCCCATATGTTAATGACCCAGAGGATAATACCTAATTTTCACCTTCTGCTAAAGACGATCATACATGGTCATATATATATATAGTTTTCTTCAGTACTAGAAACACACTGGAGGTCTTCCACATCATTGGGACTGTTTGCTAGGTCAGGCTAATGTAGAAGAGGTGCTGTAGAATACCTCACAGCTTCTCTTCATAGGCCTTTAAACCGCTGGATCACACCACATACTTGGTTTTGAATCTAGTTAAAGGAGACCATATGAATTCAAAAATTTTGCTAATTTTACTTTGATACACTATATCCCCATGAGTACACTCCACAGCATTGTGGCATTTCAGCCTCAGTTCTAAAGGTAAGTTTGACACAAAAAATTAATTCAGTTTAGTTTATTTTTATAGCACCAATTCACAACACTTGTAATCTCAAGGCACTTTACAGTAACAAAATAAAAAATGACTCAGAGTACACTCTACCCAGAGGGAAACATGTTAGTGGCAGCATCATGTTGTGTTCTTAATATAAGTTGTTTTAACCACCCGAAATATCCATGTGATCATCGAAAAATATATAAAAGGATTTCTTTTGTCAGTATCAAACTCCAAAGTACACAAAAGAATAAGTTTATAAATGGAGGAGCTGAAAGTTAGTTCTGCATTGGTTAAGGCAGTCCAGCACTGACATTTACAGATTACCTGGAGAAGGCAGTGGCCAAGAAATGTCCTCACAGCTGATAGATCAGTTGGAAAACGTGTGCAGTGTTGATTGATCAAATATAACTAAATGAAAAAGAGAAAATTTGATGGTGATGGACTTCAAGCAAACATGTCTTTATCCTACTTATCAGGTTATGATTTTTAGGGATTTCCTTATAATGCATCAATATTGGAAAGTGATTCAATATCAAAAAAAATATATATATATATATATATATATATATATATGTGATAGATAACGGTTGCAAAACAATTAAAACTGTTCAGCATGAGTCTGTAGTAAGAGTGGTGGATGGAAGCATAGTTCAGCTCATGTTGGAAGTAATCAATAATAAGCTATACTGTCCTTAGCGCTGCTGAACAGTTGCAGAAGCAAACCAATAAAGGTGGGTCTTAGTTAGTTTATTAATTCAATTATTTGGAAAAGAACGTAAAGTGAGAATGTTCAACAGCAGCCGTCGCATAATGACGCTTCCTGCTGCCAATAAGGCGCAGGGTTTTCGCTTCTAGGATCGCAAAAGCTCCAATTTTGGCATGCTTCAAAATCTTAATCTGGGCTCCAGTGGGAGGTGGTGGATGTTAACAATAATCGTTGCTTCTAGTTTGATCCAGTTGATGAGATGTTCAGATTTTAGTGAGGCTTAAGCTCTGAAGATGGGCTGATCTTTGTTTCATGTTGCAGGAAAGTATGCTGAATAAAAACATCTGTGGTGATAGAGCAAAAAAAAGTCTGAAGGAGGCTTGTAGAAATAAAGTTTACCAGAGGTGGGAGCCTTGACTGAGGCATGTTTGGATGTAATACGATCTAAATGCCTTTTGAATTTAGCCAACTTGACAAGCTTGACAATAAAAAAGAAAGACAGAACCAAGTTTATTGGAGTTCCTGCAGAACAACAACTTTTTGAGTTACATTTCTCAACCTCTGCTGAATGTGGTTTTCTAAGACGTGGGTCTGTGGGGGTCAGGGTAGCGTTGGGGTAACTATTTTCAAACCCGGACCTTAGCAGATCTTTAGATTTCTTGTGAAACTGCAGTCTTTTCCTTATGGACCACAGTTTTGGTGCATGGACTTTCTGGGTGGAGCATGGGTCTCATAGGGCCTCATACTGCAGCCATATAACGCGTCCATTTCTCCCTTTGTCCTTTTCTTCCGACATCCTCACCCACCTTCTTTTTGAAGTGCTGCTAACCTCCGCTCAGACTGAATCTCCTGTCCATTTAGATCACCTTAGAATGGGGATCAGTCAGCTTTTCCTCACCTCATCCTGTGTGAAGCCTTGCTGGGGATTTAGCCTCCTTCTGATCCAGCAGCAGCAGGCGCGGCGGCCCTCTCTGCATGACAGGCTGCGGGAGGGGAGCCGTAGGCCTGCAGGGGAAGGGTACCCCCTCTCTCTTCTCCCATTTGAGCTCAGCAATTGTTGTCCTGGTGACGGTGGCCATAGCTGTGGTTGCTAAGGAGATGGCGGTTGCTTGTCTGACCCGTCCCTCTCGTGCTGTCGCCAGTGTTATTGATGCACACTGCTGTTCAGCATTGTGGGAGGGTAGGAGGGAGGGCAGAGAGGACAGTGGTTAATGAGTTCAGGAGGAACAGCGACTCGCCACACTCTCCCTCTTCTACTCTTTCTGTTGTTCTCTCTCAGTCTGGGTTTCCCCATCATCCCCATCCTCTCTTCTCCCTTGTTCTGTTCATTTCTCATGGGTGTCTGTCCTGTGCAAATGTCTCCTACAAATGTGCATCTCTAGCTATTATACCAAAACACAGCCTCTGACGACAATAACATGAACACAACTTTACGACAAAGGTATTGCTTTCCCAAAAACCCACACCTTACTTGAATAGCATAAATGACTCATTTGCAACCACTCTTTTCATTCTTGCTTAGACATACACACACATGCACACAAATGGAACGATGCTGCCCTGCTGTTATGCCTGAGGGTAGAAGAGGCAGCAAGATTAATAATGACCCCTGACTCCCCACAGACAGACCAAAATACACACAGTTTGTGGGGAGAAAAAGAGCAGTGGCAAAAAGAAGCAGTAGGAACAAGCTGTGGCTAAATCCTGACCCAAAATATGCATTTTTAAAACAAAATATGGAGAAAATGTAAAGCCATTATTATTGGGATTGGGACAAAAAAAGGGAAATGTAATAATTGAACTCAAATAACAAAATAAGAAA